>JAPKLW010006814.1:0-16445 GCA_026898455.1 Plectranthus barbatus
CGCACCAAAAAGGGGGAAATTGTTGGGAAATCTGTCTAAGGTTTCCTCCCCCAGTAGCTTACTTGTTTAGATTATAGTTTTGGTGGATCAAATCCTAAGTCCTACCAGCGTCAGTTGTCTCTACATAGCTCTAGTCTTAAATGTAAAGTCCTGTTTAGGTCTTTTGAGTTGTAAGTCGCAGCTGATCAAGACTCATGCTGACACTGTTCACCAGCATGAGAAGCGCTTACCACTGGCTACTGTTCACCAGTTGGGAAAAGTTTCATCAGCAGGCGGCTGACAAAGACTCGTGCTGACACTGTTCACCAGCGGTATGAAGCGCTTATGACTGGCTACTGTTCACCAGTTGGGAAGGGTTTCATCAGCAGTCGGCTGACAAACCTTACCAGGAGAATGCGTGTTCCTTACACTATTCACCAGCGGTGATTTCACCAGTCATGGGAGATTCCGAGAAGAGTTAACATCTAGAGATTTGGTAGACTTTGATGATGCCAGGGCAAGTCACCAGCAGAGACTGCCAGCAAAAGATCACCAGTATGATCTACCAGTCAGATGTTACCAGCAGAATTCCAGATTCTCTCTCCCCGCGTAGTAGAGACAAGAAGAAGATTCTCTGAGGAATCGACTGACAGAATATGACTTTAAGGAAGGATAACTTAAAGTCTATCAGTCACAAGACGCCAGTCTTATTCCTCGGACTGACAGAGAGAGCCGTTCTGACACAAAGAGATCTGTGTCAGATAAAGCGGTCAAAGGTATGGTTCCTTTCCGGAAAAACATACCTGCCGCCGTCAGAAGGACATCCGAGGTCTGACACCTTTCCGGATGCGTCCAAACGGCTAGAAAGTTTGAATCGGTTCCTGCGGCTATAAATACGTCGCAACCACCAACATTCAAACTCTCGGTTGTTACATTGAATGATTCTACTCATCTGCTCAACCACCGAAAGAACTGATATTACTGCAAAATCGCATAAAGTACTTTCGAGGCTTTTCTTAAGGCTTTCCGTGTGTTGATTTATCAAACACGAGACTTCAAGCTTCAAGCTTGTAAGTTAAAGATCTCACTTGGTCTTCTTTCTCCTTCGAGAGAGTTCACAGTACCTCCTGTGCTTACCAGCACTTGAGTTATTACGGGCATTCTGCCCTAGAGACTGTTACGTTCTTGGGAGAACTAAAACACCCAGCTAGCTGTGGAGGTTGAAGTGACGTGCTCGCACTCCATTAGCTGTGAAGAGTTGAAGAAGGATCGAGGACCGGGAGCGGTTGATCTATTGAACTGGTGGACGAGGCACTCACCAGCTAGAGATAGATCGTAGGAGACCTGTACCTGATTACTCTTAGTGGAATTTCCAGTGCTTCGACTGGAGAGTGGACGTAGATCGATTGATCGAACCACTATAAAAATCCTTTGTTATTTATCAGCTTTCTGCATTTCATTCATATTTTAAACCCAGCACTCAAGTGCTGGAGTATATCCTGAAACTGATACATAATTGTGCAAACAAGGCTAAAATATTCTAAGTTTTGAATCACCAGCTGACCAGTTGTCAGCTGCATACTGAGTAACCAGCACCAGCTGACCAGTTGCCAGTTGTCAGCTGTGTGAAAGTAGCGTGCAAGAAAACACTTTAATATTATTTCCGCTGCGTAACGTTTATACTCTGAAAAACCGGGACCAACAGTTAGGAATCAACTCTCACCAATCAAGAAGTAACTAGTCAAAGATTAACACAGCTAACATTTAGTCAGTCAGTGAAATACCAGTTAAGTTGGAAACTTTGCTAATCAGTTGAAGACTGTGTAATAGATGAATAGACCACTATCGGTGGAGACTAAATGTATAACTCAATCGAACTTTTTCAAAAAACTAATTAAAGAAAATATTAAGGTTTCAAACTTAGTGATAACACAAGAATCAACTAAAATTCCTCGGATTGATTAAGAGTTGTTCTAACGAAAAGTGCTTGATGTGACAAAAAGCCACAATAGAGTTAAAATATTGGAGACTACATTCGACACTCAAACTGATAATTTTTTATACATCTTGAGTCTCCACCATGTCTATAAATAACCTTAGAGATTGTAGAAGAGAAGGATAATTTTGCTAATGCTACCACTTTTATTTTGAATATTCAAGCGCACTCAATCTCTCTAAGAGATCTAAGGTCCTCCCCGTGTTCATACACAAGACTCATAGTAGATTAGCTTGAGTTAATCAGAGTTCAGACTCTTTTTAAGAGACTGAATTTAAGACAAACTTTCTGATTCTTCAGAATCTACCTGGCGTTCATCCTACATTCAGAATTATGTGATAAATTTAAACTCACACATATCCAGCTCTCAAGCTTAGCAATGCATTCTTGGTAAGTCTTTGTAGTTTAAAGTCAACCAGTGAACCTAGTGGATCTATTGGAGATAATGTGTTTGTGGTAAAGCTCATTGCCTAAGGTTTCCTCAAATCTGGAGGACATAGGAGCTTCCCAAAACTGAAGGAGACTTGTTGCGTTGTGTTGTAACTTGTTCAGTGAATTTCTAATCCGTCCGTAGATCAAAAAGTCAAAGTAGGATCTTTTAGCATCCGAACCACTGATGCGTAGAAATTCGATCAATCAAATTAACCAAATTTCAATCAAGAATAAAATATCAATCCAAGTTCTTCTCACTTTGCCCACTTAAACAACCGGTTTCTATTGTGTTGTGATTATATTCAAGCACTTTCAATCGTTGAGAATGTTTCTAAATCTAGGCAAAGAATTAAAGCTTATCTAGCTAACAATCAACTAAGGAAATAAATGCTTCAATATCAATTCTCAAAACAAACACTCACTCCACTTATCCAAACAATCTCACAAACAATATCAATCAAAATCTCACAAATTGATTCGATTCTCAATTGAGGAAAACAGGATATTAGCATGAACGTTGTAATGAACCAACAATGAATAATTAAATGCTGCAAACAATATTTAACTCTCCTGGGAATGATCAATCCACCCTATTCTATTTAATCCCCTTTGTACCGGGAATTAGATGTTGATTAAATAAGATTTTCAAGCTGTCACGTTATCAAATCCTATCTCACTCCCAAAGGTTTGTGGATTGTTGACCTACAAGCTATCTCTGCACATGGATTTGATCAAAAATTGCATACAAACTTACTAAGCACAACATCTCAATCCTCTTAAAGGCAGTAATTTTGATGTCAATCAATCAAGCAATTGGTGGACGCCTACATCACTTGACTAAGGTAAAAGCTCTAGTATGTTGTAATTCACTAGGAGAAAGTAAATATACATTCATTCAATTCATAAGATTCAATACATTTCTCAAACCAATATCCTTGATGGATTTAGCCACTCATACCATGGAATAGGCTCAATTCAATTACAAAGGTAAGAGAAGCCATTACAAAGTATGGTTGAAATGAGAAATTCCCACAAATGTTGATCTCCTTGCTTGGATCCTCAATCTTCTCTTCAATTTGCATCTAATTGGAAAGATTTGGCATTGATTCTCTCTCAATTTGGTGTTTGGAGATGTTTGGAGGTGGTTGGAAGTGAGTAACCGCCTAATTTCACGAATAGTCTTCCAAAAGTTGCCAAAAGTTCTTAACCAACCCAATTTTCCCCTTTAAATAGTAAATAACTGCTCGTAGATTTTGCCATGGATGAAATTATTTCGATCGAGATTGCCCAAAACTCGGAAACTCAAAGAAAATCCCGCATCATTTTGCGTGGGAAAAATCATCTCGGTTGAAATTTCCCTCTGTAGGGAAAATTTCGACCAAGATCGGGAGAGCTGGCCGAACCCAGATGGGCCTGGGTAAAATTTGGCTCTATTCCACCCCTTTCAGCTCTCCATGCTCCATTGGGGTCGAAATCCACTTAACACATGCAAGATTTAGGTCAAAATCTCTCCCAAAGTTGGCTCTAACTCATTGATTTAAGCTCAAATGTCCACCTACACAACTATAACACAAGCAAACTCGAAAACACATCAAATCTAACAAAAACCTATGATATGTGGGTGAAATATGCTTGCAATCATAGCAATAATGCATCAATAAAGTAGCAATTTCACACACATATCATGATCCCCCAAACTTGAACCTTTGATTGTCCTCAATCAAAAAGAAATAAAACAATCTTCCTACTTAGATCAATACCTCATAGCTCATCCTATCAATCTTAGCATGCCTCAATCAAACAAGATTAACACCTTAATTTGTGCAGCAGTTAATACAAGAAACTCAAACCTCTCGACGAAATGGATAGAACAATGAAACACACTCCCATTCATGTTTAGGGACAAATCACTCAAACATAAGATATCATGTTCCATTTCCATAGGCTTGCATCCTATATCACCACTATACTACAATGAGCTCAATTCTAGAATAAAAAAGGTCTTTCTTTTGGTTATAGCATGGTTGACTAAAGGTAGGTGGTTTTGGGCTAAAGTGACTAAACTCCAACAAAATCCCAAAACCCCCAAGCAATTGTTCATCAACAACAAATATCGGGGCTTATTCCAACTCTTTTTCTCTTTCTTTTTTGTTTTTCATCATACCAATTGCATGTTTCCATTTTTCTTTCTTTTCACAACAATTTTTTCGTTGGTGCTTATTTTTCTTGACTTGCACCATTCACTTGTTCCATCTTTTCTTTTCAATTCATCATTTTCCTCAATTTTTCTTTTTCTTTTCTTTCTTGCCTCATAGAACGAGATCCAAATTCACAAAACCAATCAATTCCAAAACCCACACTCACAACACCCGTATTCACCCTCATGCACACATCCCCCAAACTTTTTCTTAAGCATATATCAAAGAAATTCTCCAATTAAGCTCATTCACGAGAAATAACGGTATGAAAGGCAAATAACGATCAAATATAACACCTTATACCCCCAATGTGCAAGGCAGAACTAGGAATCGATGGATTAATATCATTTTCTAGTCAAAAGCTTATGTACCAATAGCTAGAGAATGGATGCAAATTCTAGATTTCTCACTCTCAATCTCGCCTGTCACAATTCAAAATGATATGACAATATCAAAGCTCAAATCTCACAGCTTTTGTCAAGTCTCAAGTATTAACACACAAATTCTTTGCAATTCGAAAGTTCAATTTTAGCATGCTTTGATCTCAATGATTTTACTGTATCATTGGTTCAAATATAAATCATACTCAAGAAGTTCATCCAGAGTAAATATTAAGTCCAAATCGGGTTCAGCACACACAACAAACACACATACAAAAACCTAAACAACATCTAATACACAATCAAATGCAATCATAATAGCAAAAGAAAGCATTGAAAAGTGTTATCCAGCGGCATCCACTCGATCAAACCGCTCCCCATCGACCTTATTGTATATTACACAAAACACAAGCACACCACCTATTGAGCATAAATCACTTTCAACAATAGATCATATCCACCAAAACTAAATCTCACTTCCAAACTAATCCCACAAGATAAGCTTATCAAATATTAACAAACATCCAACAACCAACATTCTCATCCAAACACCTTCCCACCAATCAATCCATTACCAAGTCACAAACAAAATAAACCTTGTTCCACTAGCTCGACCATACATTCCACGAACCAATCATCAAACATCAACAAAATTTACAAGAATCAAACAATAAATCTCAAATCCAAATCATTCACTGAAGATGAAAACATTCAAGTATCCAAACAAATCCATGTCTAATAGATTATACAACCAAATAGAATCCAAATCAAAATTCAAAATGTAACACGTTCAACCACAAGGGGAAAATACTACACCAACATAGCTAAATCATGCATTGGTAAGGTAGATAGAGTAGGGAGAAGAATAAATCGGCAGCCGACACATCCCCCAAACTTAGTTGAGGCGAACTAAGTTATTAAAATAAGTTGATGGTAGTCAATCACTCCTCAAGGTCCTGCGAGTCCCCGTAGCACATGTAAAATCAAACAATCAACACCCCAACAAGAAACACTAAGGAACTAACACAATAAAACAAACAAATATACAAGTAAACCCATGGATGGGTTGCCTCCCAATAGGCGCTATTTTTAAAGGCGATAGCTCAACGTACATACCTCTTTACCTGTTGGGAATATTGTACCCTCTGATCTTATATCTTGTATATGTGTTTTGGTGCATCAAAGATAGGTTAGCTTAGTCTCTAGCAACTCAGCAATGTGCTGAAATTATAAATGTCTTGTATAGGATACTTTTGATTGAGTTGTAATGGAAATAGGAATTGTGTACTATAGGTTGCAGAAGGAGCTAGCAAAGCGCTCGAAAGAATTGAAGATTGCTGTAATAGCTAGCAAAGTGTTAAAGACTCAGCAAACACTGAGGATAACATGAAGATTGTTGAGGGCACTCAACAAAGTCTCAAGACTGCTAGAAAAGCTCAGCAAACAAATAGCGAAGACTCTAAAGCTAGCAAGATGCTAGAACTCAGCTAGGTTGCTGAGATCTCAGCAAATGCTTAGCGGACTCCATAGAGAGTTCGTTCATCAATATTCCAGGAGTCTAGCAAATATCTTAAGCGGGCAAATCAAATTAAAATACTTTCAGTCTAAGGATTTTAAGGAATTTCCTAAATCTGAAGGTTTACTTATCAAAAGTTAGGAGGGTTCCTAGGATCACTTGGAGATCTATTCTGACACTATGCCTGCATGTCAGAAAAAGGACGAATGATCACTGTAAAAATTACAGATAAATTATAATATAGTGATGTATATAAATTTATAATACCCTAAAGTAGTCGAACCCACAAAGACTTTATAGTAAGACCATTCTATGTACTAGCCATAGTTTTCAAACCACAGTTGTTTGAGTTAATTGAAATAAAGGTTTTGGTTTTGAATTTAAAGATGACAATGCAGAAAAAGTAAAGGTTTTGAAAATGATAATTAAAGATACAGATTTCAGGGCAGATAACCTAATCATCAACATGCAAAGTTGATCAACTCAGCGATGGGGAATAAATCAGATTCAAATGGATAAAACTCCTTAGTTAGACAATTAAACCCTAGATTACTAATATGTGACTATCTCCTCTCGATCTCAAGAACACAATATTAGCCAATCTCGATAATTATCTAATTTTAATCTTACAAATTGAATCTTCATTGTGAGACAGAAAACAATTACATTTAATTTCCTCTTCCTATTACCAATTTTCACCTCTCGGTCCTTCAATTAATAACTACAAACTTAGATTCAAATTCAATTCTCGATCCTTATTTAAATCTAGATTCGATTAATTAAGTTCAAGAAATTAAACCATGCTATTGAGTTTAATCATCTAAACATGAATCAGAAAACATTATCAAAGCCCTAGAACATGTTAGGGTTTTTAGCCACTAAACATGCTTAGAAACAAAGAACACATTATTGAAATTCATAAAAATGTCTTACAAGGAAAAGAGGGACCTTGAAAGTCTCTAAAAACTCCAATGTTATATTATTCTAAGTGTCCAAAAATGATAATTTCATGCCCTAAAGGAGATAGTATTTATAGAGGATTGAAAACATCTAAACAAGGTATTGGGCTAAAATATAAAAAATAACCAAACTGGGTGAAATTTCCTTCTCGGGCTTCTGTGTCAATCGACACAAATGCCCACTAAAATAAAGGAGAAAAATATGGATAAGTGAGTGTAAATATGAGCTTATCAATGAACCAGAGCAAGGAGACTTGCCGAGGATGGTCCGTCGAGGGAGGAAAAGGAGAGCTCGAAGAAGAAAATGTCGACCGACAAGGCCACGTCGATCAACGCACCCTGCATCGATCAACGTGCACACAAAGCCACGTCGATCGATGCAACCCTGCATCGATCGACGCAGAAGTCCACTCCAGGAAAAAATCTGATGCAGTCTGAAGATTAAGTTCCTCCTATGCCGTTTCCTCAGCAGTTCGCGAAGCAGAAGGAGGACTCAAAGTTCTCTAGATTTGTGGAGAATCTGAAGAAGGTCAGCATCACCATCCCGCTGATCAAAGCACTGAAGAAGATCCCGGGGTACATGAAGTACCTCCGAAAATTGATGAGTGGAAAGAAGAAATTCATGAAGAACGAGACGGTGAAGATCCACGAGAAGTGCAGCCTGCTACTTCAAAAGCAGGTGCCCAATCAAGAGAAGCGATCCTGAATGCTTCTCTATTCCGGTTGAGATTGGGGGGCGCACTTTCAAAAGAGTAATGTGTGATACTGGGGCCAGTATCATCCTGATGTCGTACTCCATCTATAAACGTCTCAACATCGGAGAGATGAGGCCCAAAACGATCACCCTATAGATGGCGGACCGATCTATGTCCCGCCTGAAAGGTATACTAGAGGATGTGCTCATTCGCGTGGGCCATCTCAGTTTTCTTGAAGATTTTTTGGTGCACGAGATGAAGGAGGATGAGAACATGCCCATGATCTTAGGGCGTGAGTTTCTCGACACTAGTGCCACTCTCATTGACTGTCAAAGCGGCGAGATCACACTCCAGGCAAATGACGAGAAGATCACCTTTGTGATTGACAAAAGCAAGAAGAAGGAGGAGTTCAATCGAATTTCCACAACTGAAGAAGGGGATGAATCTGAGGAGGAGGAGGAAGCAGCTGCCATTGAGTGGGAGCGAGGAAACGGAAGGGTGAAAGTGTCAACTACGCCGCCTTTTTATGAGCTCACCACCATTGTCTAGGACCAAAAAGTTTACATGGTGGATTCCAATGGTCGGGGAGTCTGGACCAACCTCCCTGGTGGTGATTTAAGGTATCGTCGAGCTGCGATGTTAAATCAAACACTTGTTGGGAGGTAATCCATCCTTTTACGCATTTCCTTTTCAATTTCGTTTTTATTTTAAATTTCTATTGTTTTTGCTAACATTTGTTTTGCAGTAAAAAATAACAAAAAAACTGGAGTTCAGCTTGACATTAATCGATGCAGCCTAGCGTCGATTGACGTCGAGCAGTTGACGGATACACTTCGATCCACAACAAGGATCAACAAGAAGGCTTCACATTGATCGACGCCATCCTGCGTCGATCGATGCGAAGTGCCAACTAACATTCTATTGTTTTTGCTAACATTTGTTTTTCCAGTAAAAAATAACATAATTGGAGTTCAGCTCGACATTGATCGATGCAGCCTGGCATCGATCGACACCGAGCAGTTGACGGATACACTTCGATCCACAATAAGGATCAACATGAAGGCTTCACATCGATCGATGCCATCCTGCGTCAATCGATGCGAAGTGCCAGCTGCAATTATTTCACGTCGCACGATGTTTGAAGACTCCGGGGGATAAAAAGCTGATGTCTGAGATCAACTACCAGGTATCGTTCCCTCTTTTGTCTGATTTTCAAACTTATTCCACTCTTCGAGTTGGAAATAAGTTTGGGGGATGTGGACAAGAGATGGAACGTTCTATCTTGTTGGTCCTCAAATATCAGAGTCGTCGTGAATACAACTTAACATGAAATGTAGCGGAATAAATCTTCGTCACTTACACTTATCGTTGTTTACAAAATGTTTCCTAGCTCAAGTTATGTTTTAAGTTAGTTTTCAGATATACACTAGCAACTCTGTTGCTAGGTTTCAAATCAGCTTTAAACAGTAAATAACAAAACAGTAAATGAACACAAGATTTTATAGTGGTTCGATCCAAATAGATCTACGTCCACTCCTTAGCCAGTATGCTAAGTATTTCACTAGAAAAGTATACAATCAGTACAAGGATTTGCCAACACTTGCAGTAGGCGGCGAACTTTCGAACCGGCCACAGCACAGCTATCCTCCGATACTTTGCACTTTTCCGATCACAGCTCCGGCCAAGTCAAGGGCACACCTTCGTAAAACTTGTCTTTCGCTAATGAGGCTTTAATAGTTTGCCCCTGAACTCAATAAATATGCGGCTAATGCCCGTCAGAGTCAATATTTTTCAAGAATGACTGTTGGATACTCCTAGTAAGGAAGTTATCCCAATGATTGAAGATTCTTAACGGAAGTTCAAGAATCTTCAAGGATGTGTGTCAGATATTCAATGAGAAGACACTCTAGGTTGTTGAAAGCTTTGAATACACTTTTTATCACGAGCTCTCTACTGACTACTTTTCACTTGTTCGCTTTGTCAAAGGAATCTCACACTTGTGTAGTTTGCGAACGTTGGTAGTGAAAGAAGCAGCTCTTTTCTCCACTTTCGGACCTGTTTTTTATAGATGGAGATTCAAACTTTGAATCTCCATATCCGTTAGACTCAACGGCTCCTTGATCCGAGAGTGTTTGGTTTATGACAGTCTCTTTTGTCTTTGACTTGTACTTCCCTAACTATTTCGGGAAGGTCTCGTCCTTTGTGTGAGCTTTTTGTCAGAACGGCAGTGAGACTTCAGCATCCTGTGTATTGCTATGCTAGGATCCTTTGTTTAGCAGCTGAAGACTCTCATTGATGCATGACTCTTTTATCCTTTGTTTGCTCATTTCTCTAGCAGTTTGCTGGTTATTGATGAATGCTAATATCTTAGCATTCTGTTTTTCGATGTCTTATAGCAAACATCATCTTCTCCGTGACTACTAGGACTTTTTCTAGCATACTAGTCTATTACAACTCAATATAAAACCTATACAGGACTTTACAAAGTATGCTAGACTATTTAGAGTTCAGCAAATGATCGACCAACTACTAAGGTTTGATTCACCAAAACCTTTTACAAATACATCCTAAGGGAGATTTTAGGAGTAATTTCCCAACAATTTCCCCCTTTTTGGTGCGATCAAAGCCTACTATCATTTGCTGACCATAAGTGGAAGAATGTCTGTGTTTTACAAGGTTATGTTATTCTATCAATCTAACACAGAGTTTTTCCAACTAGGTTCTAGCAAAAAAAATAATTGAAATCAAATTCCCCCTCAACAGGTGCTGGGGAATATTTCTCGATTAAATATTAATGAATGTTGCACAAAGGTAATATGCTAGGAATTCTAGCACCCATAAAATCAGCAAGCATTCATCAATCAAAATATAATCTCCATATCCACATGCAAATTTGTTGAATACACCAGGAGTGTAAATCAACTAGGGCACACCAATAAAAATCAGAGGTGGACAAAGAGAATTTGTCTAAGTCTGATCCAATTTTATAAATGATATAGCAGTTTAAAGTACAAATTGGATTCAGAAAGTAAAAGAAATTTAACCTTATCGTCTATGAGTCGGGTGCTGGCTTGTCTGCTTGCTTGTCCGCTGGAATGGATGAGTTGCCCTTCCGGATATCAGCAAGTCTCTCCATGGTGAACTTCATGAAATTCTCAAGAAGATTGGCTCCTGTTTCTCTTTCAGCAGCTTCAAGTCCCAGTTGTTTAGCCAGCTTCTCCTGCTCCATTGCAATCTTCTGCATTTGAAGTTCATGCTCCTTTCTTTGAAGTTCTAATTTTGCTTCTTGCTCTTTCCTTCTTGACTCCTCCTTCGCTTCTTCTTCTTTCCTCCTTAACTCCTCTTTCCTTGTGGCTAACTCCTCATTATCTTTTCTTCATCTCTCCTGGTCAGCCTTTCTTCTTTCTTCCCCCTCTTTGATTGCAGCCAAAAAGTTGGTAGCATAAGCCACCACAGTTTCGGTTAGGGTCGTCTTAGTTTCGGCTAAATCCTTTTGAACAACCTCCAAGCTTGTCTTATTCTCGGAGACGGCCAACTTAGTTTTAGCGACCTCTGATCGTACATGAGATACATCTCCCCGTACTTCATCAATTTCTCGTCTCAAGTGAGTGGTTGCTTCTGCTACTCTTCCATCAATGGCTACTTGCAAATAAGAGTTAAAGGCAACGGCCATATCGGCATTCATTGGAAAGGGTATCTGCATAGAGGTTATTGGAGTGGCATTGAAGGAAGTAGTCGTGATGAGTTCTCGACTTGTTGGAATAGATGATTGATATACTTGAATAGCAATCGTATCAACATGTGCTTGATAACAGGCTTCCTCATGTACTATTCGACGAGCGGCCTCCAGAATTTGTGCGGTTTCTTGGGCAATTCGGGCTTCGGCTTCCTGAGCTTCCAGAATTATTTCCTGAATATCAATGTTCAGGAATTTGGCTAACTGCATATCTTTGTAATCAAATTCCAGAGCAGCACGCTCAGTAGCCTGTGCCGCTATTCGAGCCTTGAGTATCTCTGCTTGTTGAATTTCATATTCCATCTGATGTTTCTTGTAAGCAACAACAGCTCTTGCCTGACGCTTGGACAATTTAACTCTGGCATCAGAGTAACCATCGGGTACGAAGGTGGATTTGGGTAGACCAGCAGTCTTTGTGAGAGAACGGTGTTCTCTGATGGCTTGAAGTCTGCACATCACTTGCTTATCTGAGAACTGTTTCATCCCCGGAACTTGATCAATCCAATCGAAGCACCAACGTTCCTCACGCCTCCAGAAGTTTAATCCCTTGGCTGCAAAAACCAATGCTTTTTCTTCAAAACAGAGTTGATGCATAATGTAATCACACTTCTTCCATCGGCAAAACTCTTCTGCTAACAAGCATCCTTCTGTAGTTGCTTCGTCCAACTCACTGTGGAATAAGTCTGCAATGGCTCTTTCTGTTTCGGATTGTACAAACAACTCTATTTCTTCAGCCATAGGTGTTAGGTCAGAATTGGGCAATTCTTCAGGATAGACCTTTGCACACCATTGGCCAATTCTTCTAAATCGATAACGAAGTCCTGGTAATCCATTGAGAGGCAATCGAAGAAGAGCATCTGATCCAGAAGATTCTTTCCTCAAGAATTTTGCATTGTATATTTCTGCAGATTCTCCATCAGAATCAGATTCAGAGATGCAGGATGATTCAGGTTCAGTGAGGAGAGAATCATTCTTTTCGACGAGCGATGATTGTTGGAGTGTCTCAGCACTTGGTTGCTCCTCTAACGGATTATCACTTGAGAGGGCTGTAGCAAATGGATCATCCAAATGTGTTTCCCCGGGATGATCTGCTGGAGTGCCCTGCACTTGTTCGTCAGCACTTCGAGTTCCACTCGATCCTGCTCCGTCTGGTTTGCTATATGATGGAATGAAACTTTCAGGATCTCCTCCAACTCTTATCTTATCGGATGAAGGATTGAGAGTGGGTTCCTCGTCTGATTGAGCTATCATCTTTCCTTTCTTCGCAGCCTCCTCTGCTAATCGATGAAGATCAGCAGTAGGATCTTCATTTGCATCTTTCAACGTTAAATCTGCTGAGGGTTCTGTAGTTTCCTTATCTTCTACTGGGATGGTATCTCCATCTGCAGAATCCTCTGCGGCCTTTGATTGTTCCACTTGTTCTGCTAACATTTCATCTACTCGACTAGCCTTTTCGGATCTGCTAGTCTCTACCGCTCTGCTAGCCTCATCTGCTCTGCTAGCCGCTTCTGCTCTGCTAGCCGCTTCTGCTGGCTTTTTAGCAGCGTTTACTTTTTCAGCAGAATCTTTTGACAATTTTCTAGATTTGTTTCTACTCACATGTTCTTCATGTGCTCGTTTCACTTTCTCAAATTCCTGATCACGAGCATCAAATATCATTTGTTGTCTCAACTTCTTGAACTGTTTCTTCTCAAGCTCCTTTCGCTGAGCTTTTCTCTTTTTCTTAGTAGCTTTGATTTCTTTCAAACGCTCCTTTTCTGCCCTATCTTCATCAGACTTCTTTTCCTTCTCAGGAACCTCGGATTCCTCCTTATCCGATGCTAGGACCAATTTCCTTCTTGTCTTCTTCCTTGCTTGCTTCTCAGGGGAAGTGATATTTGACCTCTTCTTTGACGGAATGGGTGAGGCTATTGCCCCAAGAACTAAAGGAAGTTGTTCGGCCTCTTTTTCAGTCATGATTTCATTAATCTGCTCCACAGGAAGACTTCCTAACTTCTCGATATCTTCAAGATTTTTAAAATAGTGTTCTGTTTCAACATTTGTTCTCAACAATGCTATTTCGTCTTCTGTCATTGGAATGGAGGGTTGGAGGATCTGAACTGCTAGACTCGCTTCATCAGGTTCCTCAGGAGAGGTTGGTTTATCCGTGTCCACATTGGATTTCCCTTTCAGCTTTCGAGGATTTCTAGCATTGACCGGCTTAGGCTCTTTTCTGGTTACTGGAATGTAGTCCGTGGAAAGAGGTGCTACACCACGATCTACTTCTGTGTTAGTGAACAACATCTCCAAGAATTTACTAATCTTTAACCCAAAGTTCACATTCGAAGAGAATGCTCCATCTATCTCCATATGTACATTCTTCTTGGCATGCTCTGGCCACCGCTCGAATATGAATTCAGCCCAATTTCCCTTAATGTTGTCTGTCAATGCCATCATCACGGCATATTTCTTAACTGATAGCTCCGAGTAAGAACCAACATCGCACTGGAGCATCTTTATCACTATCTCTGCAAGAAGTTTGTACTCCTCTGACAGAGTGTTGATTGGAGTGGCAACCTTAAACGTACTTGATTGCCCTTTCTCTCCTGACTTTTTCCAAAGATTCCAACACCTTTCCATTGCAGCAACATCATTCACCTTATATTGAGAAATCTTGGCTCCATAATTTCTAAGTCCAAAAGTTCTAGCCAACAATTCAGCGTTTACTTCTATAATGTTCCCATACACACAAGTTTTAAATGACTTCTGATCATCACTTATGACAGCCCTAGCATAGAATTCAGAAACCATATGCGGATGAAATTGATCAGGTTCAGCAGAGAGGTACTTTACCAGTAACTCGGAATCAAGAATATCCAGGATCCATTTGGGAAAGTGCTTGATGGCGAGGGGCATGTACAGGATTCTGTCTTTCATGATCTGTGCCACTCGTCTCTGCTCTGCCGAGTGATTGGATAATTTCTTCCGTCTGGCCATAGTCACTAATGTGCCGTAGGGAATGGAATCATCAATATCTTCCTTCTTCTCAATCCCAGTAAAATCGGGTGCATGTCGCACATGCAGAGGTGAACTCGCAGTGGATGGATAGATAAATGTGGGTTGTGGAAATCAGAGTGTTTCTGAGTGTTCTGATGGCGGTGATTTTGTGTTCAGAGAACGGTTTGACTCTTGGTTTGGAGAGGTTGGAGAATTTTGATTTGAAGCCATGGTTGGGAATTTTAGGAGGCTGAGAGGTTTTGAGAGGTTTTGTAAGGATGAGGGAAGAGGCGAAGGGTTTCAGAAAATTTCGGAATATGAGAAGGAATTGACGGTGAGGATTGCTTCCGTTTAATTTTAATCAACGGCTGGGGTAAGTAGTCAGATCGTGCGGGTACGCACGTCTTCAGCACTCGAGTGCAGGTGACGTGGCATGAGCTGATTCGTCGCCGCCGTCTGAGCACATTAAATGCGCCCCTTCGTAAAATGCAATCTCCCGCGTCTGATTGAAATTTTCAGCAGCCAGACTTAATAAGATTGAGCAGAAACTACCACGTAGTTCAAAACATCCCCATATTTCAACATATAAATTTCATCTCCCTCCAATTCATTTCATGCATGACCGGAATCATTTTCGATTTGACCTCTACTTTAAGACACCGTTCGAATTCCGAGATCAGCAGTTATCGAAAATAGCTATATAAATAGCACAATCTGGAGAGAAATTGATATGCCTTCTTGCAATCTTTACCTTCTCTTCTCTTTTTAAAAAAAACTTCTCTTCAAAGAAAATATGGAACCAGCACCAGCCCATACACTCTTCGTTCCGCGACACCGAATCCTTTGTGATTCTGGGTTATATGAAGAATATGATTCAGAGTATCATGTGGCACAGATGACCATGTCAACTCTCCATGCCAGTGGAGTGGGCAGATTTATGTCTCTCACTCCCAATTCGTTCCACAGGGAACACCTTGAGCATTTCATTCGATCAAGCAAACCTGTTGGAGATTCCATTGTCGGAGTCTTCAGAAACCAATTAGTAAGGTGGACGGCTGACACATTTGCGTCGGAGTTTGGCCTGCCAAGGGGTCCTATTCCCGTCTTGGGATATCGCAGTGATAAGATAGCCCCGGAGTGGACGTCTTGGATGAGGTGGAGGGCGTCTCCTGAGTACGATTTCTCTCCGACTCCCTCAGCATATCATCTTCAAACCCGGTACAAGGTCCTTTTTGAGGTCGTCAGTGGCATGATCGTCGGAGAAAATCCTGATGATATGATTTTCTCGCGCGAGATCTTGAAGGCCATGATGGCGATTGACGATCGGGCGGAGGTGGACTGGGCGGCCTTCGTCTTTCAGAGGGTACGGCGAAGTGTCCAGCAATTCCCACGTCTTCATCTCCCCTACGGGATGCCATTGAGTTGGCTGCTAGAGCGGAGATTTCAGGATCTCACTCTAGGTCCCTCGAACCTTCGGGGGTTAGATTTTTATCCATTTATGTCGTTGCCACCATTCTGATGTGATTTTACCTCCTTTCCATGTATATAATTTTGTAAATCCATATATATAAAATGATA
>JAPKLW010006815.1:0-16443 GCA_026898455.1 Plectranthus barbatus
TTCATTTCAATTTAAGTCTTCCGCTAAAATATTTGAGGATGTGTTTGTTAAAATCTGAAACATCAATGTAACGCGACCCCAAATTGGGAAGGTCAGTTGGGGGCGTTACAGAGGTGGTATCAGAGCTGAGTTTTGAAAGTTTTAAATGATTTGAAAATATTGTGAAACTTCGAGTCTTAGAAATGTTATGAATAGTGTGAAGTACTTGCTCGTGTTAACACCCTACTCCATCCTGCGCCACCTGAGGTACGTTTTAAAGTCTTTAAAAGTTTGAAATTATAAAAGTTTCCCTGCTTGCAATATAAATATGATTTGAATGTTTTGAAAACATTATGAATCTTTTGAAGGTAAATTGAGAATTTAAAGAAAATTTACTTTTTGTGGAGTAAAAAGGGTGGGTTGATTTGAATGGAATTGATTTTGTATTAAGCAAAAGTACTAATACTGGTTGTTGATAGAAGTGATTCGGAGGTATTGAGTTGGAGAAAGTTTTGATGTCGAGGTATGAAAGTTATGTGGTTTTTTGGCACCGGTAAGGTGACCTTTCTCAAAAATGTGAAATGAGTACGAATTTATTGATTGATTATTGAATTAATTGCAAGCAAATTTTAAAACCTTGGTATTATGGCTATAGATGTGCTAGATGAATAATGAGCTATAGTATGGCATAATTTGGATATGAATTAAAGGATAACGGGGACAGATCATGAGTGACTATGTAATTGTGGGCCTTGAAAAGACATTTACTTGATTTGGGGTGTGGAAATTGAAAATTTCCTTAGTTGTTGGTTTGACTGAGTAGTGAGAGAGTGAGATGACTTGTAGAAACTACAAGCTAATATGCAGTCGTACAGAATGTACATAGTAAGTCTGATAGATGTAATTAGACTTGGTGTAAGGTAGTGTAAGCGAGGATCCGAAGGAACCTCGGCAGAGTGTGTGGTGTAGTTATTCTATATGACTCAATACTGACCGTTTATTATTTATTTTGGTGGCAGATGGCTCCTCAGGATCGGATTGTGAGACGTTTCAGGGAGCGCCTTCCTTTCACTGAGGATAACCTTGCATCAGCTTTATTGGACTACTTGGAGTTATGGGAGAGAGTACGCTACTTAGGAGTAACGGATAGGGAGGCGATGGAGCTAACGATGAACCTTATGCCAGAGAGATGGACTAATTGGGTATTATCATTGACTAGATGACATTGTAATAGCGAGACAGGCACCGTGGGGAGTTATCATCATTTTATGGGGGACTTGATCCAGAAGGTGGTTGCTGAGGGGAGCCCTTCGCCAGCGTCTTCTAGAGGCACGCAGGCATCCCGGACAAGGACCTCATCACCTGAGTGGACTCCAGCTTCGCCGCCAGCGCCAGCTGATGCCCAGATTGCACCTGTGCATGCACCCACTTTGAGACCGAGAGTGCGACCGGTACCGACCACACCTACAGCAGCGTATATGCAATTTTTGCCTGGATATCCGCAGGGAGGGACTTATGATCCTTATGCACTTGGTAACGTGTTCGTGGCTTCAGTCCAGTCTCCTACACAATATCAGGACCCGATGTTGCCTTCAGGAGATCTTAGACCACCCGTTCCATCATATCTACAGTCACAGTGGGATATTGGAGGACCCAACCGAGTTAGACCAGCGCAGGATTCAGGTTGGGACAGCGCGGAGATGTGGCCTAGACCGACTCCTAGCGGACAGGAGGACATGTTTGGTGGCCATGGGACCATCCATGGCTATGGGATGAGGCAGGCGCCGATATGTTTATCTAGCGATACAGAGGGCAGTCGAGGCAGGAGGACAGATGCTCCGGATAGAGGGCAGGGACCGGTGAAGGCTGAGGATGATGAGGAGGAGGAGGACCCATCTGAGGGGTCTGAGTGATGGATGTTATGACTTTATCGTTTCAGTTGTTCTGTATTCCGTTTTGAACCTTTTATTTTTGTTGCAGACGTATTTATTGTTGTTGATGTAGACCTTTATTTTGATGATTTGCATTAGAACGATGTGTTGAAGAGTTATTTGACTATTGCGAGATTGTTGAATTATATTATGAATGGTGGTTAATTGAGAGTTTTTGGTTAAGTAATGATTATTTTGTTGAGACTTTTGAGAGATATTGATTGATATTGTTTTGCAGAAAGAAATAATGGAATATATTGATCAAGGCAGAGGGAGAGGCCGAGGCAGAGGTAGAGGCCAGAGGGGCCGAGGACGTGGGAGAGCCATTCCTCAACCGATGCATGAGGAACCGTTATGGGAGGATGCTCCATTAAACCAGGAGTATGAGGAGTTAGAAATTTTATCTGATGATGAGGACGCTACAGGGCAGCACGGACCAGTTCCACCACCTCAAGGAAATGCACCGGAAATTCCATCAGTTATGTGGGTGGAAACTTTTAGAAAGCAGCACCCTCCGACTTTTGACGGGACTGGAGGCCCCACAGCTGTAGAAGACTGGATCAGAGAGCTTGAAAAGATTTTCAAGCATATGAGATGCTCTGAGGATGAGAAAATAAATTGCATGTCCTACCAACTCAAGGGAAAAGCATATAGATGGTGGGAGACTTATGTTAAGTCTGTCGCACCAGCAGAAAGGGATAATATAAGCTGGGAAAGGTTCAAGGAGGCCTTCTTCAAGAAATATGTTCCGAGGCAGTATAGGAAGGAAAGAGCGGTAGAATTCTTCCTGTTCAAGCAAGGGAAACTGACAATGGAGGAGTACGACACCAAATTCGGTGAGCTACTCCAGATGGCACCACATTTGGCAGATACCCCGCAGAAGATGGCGGAGAAATTTAGGGATGGTCTGTGTGAGGAGATCCGCACACAACCAGCGACCATGAAAGGATTGAGCTACCAGGAGCTGCTAAGTCATGCCTTGGATATTGAAGCATCCAAGAACATGAAGAAGATGCCGGAATGGGGAGCGCAAGAGGCGCAGGCTTCAGGCTCAAGTCAGAAGAGAAAGTTTGGGGAACCACCAAGGCATTTCGTTCAGGGTTAAGGCAACCAAAAACGCCACGACCAGGGCAGGCAGTAGAATTTCCAGGGGAGGCCAGATCAACAGAACTTCCAGAGGTTCAACCCTCACCAGGCTCAGAGGCGAGATCAAGCAGGACCGCAGAACTGTCAAAGGTGTGGCAGAAGGCATGCAGGAGTTTGCCAAGGAAATGCAGTCAGATGTTTTAACTGTGGAGGACAAGGTCACTATGCTAACAATTGTCCTACACCGCCAGCTCAAGGTGGTAATCGCCAGAACTTTCAGAGGCCGGCAAACCAACAGTTGAGGGCTATCAGAGGACACCGCCAGCCGTGGAGAGGTAACGTTGGAAACAGAGGAGAAGGTAGGCAGGGTAATCAGGCCCCACCTAGAAATCAGGAAGGGAACCAGCAAGGCGGTGACGGTCAGCAGAGGAGAGCCAAATCTTATGCTTTGGACGGTAACCAAGATGATGGCAACTTGGCAGGTATGGGATGCATTAGTGATATACCAGATATGGTACTTTTTGATACTGGAGCATCGCATACATTCATTTCATCTGCATGTGTTGAGGCATTAGGACTTAAGGTAGAGAAGAATAGTTAGGATTTGAATGTAGCAATACCTTCAGGAGAAACAACTATTTCTACTTTAGTGTGCTGAGACTTGAAAATCAAGATGAACGAGAATGAAATTCAAGTAGCAGAGCTGAATGTATTGGACATCCATGACGTAGACATAATCCTAGGGATGGATTGGTTGTCGGAGAACAAGGCAACGATTTTGTGTCATGAGAAGAGAGTAATCATTCCGCAGCAAGGGAATGAAGAAGCTTTTGTGCATGGATTTAGAAGGAAGCAAAGAGTACCAGTGATTTCGGCAATTCAAGCAACGAAGTTGTTGCGTAAGACGGGAAATCAAGCTTTCTTAGTATATTTGGAAGGAGAAGAGAAACCAGAGCTAACAGTGCAAGATGTGCCAATAGTGAGAGAGTTTGAGGATGTATTTCCGAAAGAACTACCAGGAATACCACCAGACAGACAGGTGGAATTCACCATTGATCTGGAACCAGGTGCGGCACCGATTTCTAAAGCGCCGTACCGCATGGCCCCGAAAGAATTGCAAGAATTGAAGGTCCAGCTACAAGAGCTGTTGGACATGGGTTATATCAGGCCAAGCGTGTCACCATGGGGTGCACCGGTTCTGTTCGTAAAAAAAGAAGGATGGATCGATGCGTATGTGCATTGACTACAGGGAGCTGAATAAGTTGACACTGAAAAACAGATACCCTTTACCAAGAATTGATGATCTATTTGATCAGCTCAAGGGAGCAAAATTATTTTCTAAGATTGATCTTCGATCAGGGTACCATCAGCTGAAGATTCGAAAGGAGGATATTCTGAAGACAGCGTTCAGAACTAGATACGATCATTATGAGTTCGTAGTAATGCCGTTTGGACTCACAAATGCTCCTGCAGTGTTCATGGACTTAATGAACCGATTATTCCATCCGTACCTTGACAACTTTGTACTGGTGTTTATAGATGACATCCTAATATACTCGAGGAGTGAAGTGGAGCATGAGCAGCATCTGAGAACAATTTTGCAGACTCTGAGAGAGGAGAAATTGTACGCGAAATTCAGTAAGTGTGAATTCTGGCTAAGAGAAGCGTTCTTGGGTCACATTGTTTCGACAGATGGGATTAAGGTAGATCCAACCAAGATTCAAACAGTGATGGACTGGAAATCACCAACTATGCCGAACGAGATTTGTAGTTTTCTGGGTTTAGCGGGCTATTACAGGAGATTCATCGAGGGCTTCTCAAAAATCACGAAGCCGATGACCCAGTTACTACAGAAGAATGTTAAGTTTGTGTGGATAGAAGAATGTGAGGAGAGCTTCCAAAAGTTGAAACAGTTGTTAACAACCGCACCAGTTCTAGCAGTACCAGAATCAGAAAAGAACTTCGAGGTTTACACTGACGCCTCGAAGAACGGACTAGGTTGTGTATTGATGCAGGACGATAAGGTGATAGCTTACGCGTCAAGACAGTTAAGACCGCATGATGTAAATTACCCGACTCACGATTTGGAGTTAGCAGTCGTAATCCATGCGTTGAAAATTTGGAGACACTATCTCTATGGAGTGAAGTGTGCCATATTCACTGATCATAAGAGTTTGAAGTACTTCTTCAAACAAAAGAACTTGAATATGAGGCAGAGGAGATGGTTGGAACTCGTGAATAATTACGATCTAACGATTAATTATCACCCAGGCAAGGCAAATTCAGTAGTCGATGCCTTGAGCAGGAAAGGAGAAGCTCAGTTAGGCTGCATGCTTACGAGAGAAGACAAGTTAATCAGAGAGTTTGAAAGACTCAGCCTAGAAGTGATATCGCCCTCAGAGAGAAAGAGGTGTGATTTAGCAGTTTTGACAATAGTGCCGGATTTGAGAGAAAGAATTATTGAGGCCCAGAAGGAGGACGCAGAGATTGAGAAGTTGTGTCAGAAGTTGAAGGTCAAGCCAGTGGGAGAGTATAAAGAGGCACCTGACAGTGCATTGTTATTCAGAGACCGAATTCTAGTACCGAGCAGTGAAGAGTTAAGAAGTGAGATCTTAAGTGAGGCACATGATACGCCGTATACCGCTCACCCAGGAAGTACCAAGATGTACCAAGATCTGAAAAGTAAGTACTGGTGGGATGGTATGAAGAAGGATGTAGCCTTGTATGTAGACAAATGCTTAGTATGTTAACAAGTCAAGGTGTTACATCAACGGCCGTATGGGAAGTTGCAGCCATTAGACATTCCCGAGTGGAAATGGGAGCATATCACCATGGAATTCGTAATGGGGTTACCGAGGTCACATAAATGAAATACGGTGATATGGGTCATAGTGGATCGTCTAACAAAGAGTGCACACTTTCTACCGATTAAGGTGAATTATGGATCAGATAAGCTAGCACAGATTTATGTCCGAGAGATTGTCAGACTGCACGGAGTGCCAAAATCTATTACGTCTGACAGAGATGCAAAGTTTACATCTCGTTTTTGGATGAGTTTGCAACGAGAGCTGGGAACTAGCCTAAATTTTAGCACGGCGTTTCACCCTCAATCGGATGGTCAGTCTGAGAGAACCATTCAAACTCTCGAGGACATGCTACGGATGGTGGTGTTAGACCGGGGAAGCAGTTGGGAGCCGATCTTGCCTTTAATCGAGTTTGCCTATAATAATAGTTATCAGGCAACAATCGGAATGCCTCCTTTTGAGGCATTATATGGAAGGAAGTGTCGTTCACCTCTTTATTGGGATGAAGTAGGAGAACGAAGAATTATTGGACCAGACGCTATTAATGAGATGATTGGGATAGTCCGACAGATTAGAGAAAGAATTAGAGAAGCGCAGAGTAGACAAAAGTCCTATGCCGACTCTAGGAGGGCAGAATTGTGTTTTGAAGTTTGGGATAAGGTATTCCTCAAGGTTTCACCCTCCAGAGGAATAGTGCACTTCGGGGTAAAAGGCAAGTTGAGACCGCGCTACGTGGGCCCATATAAGATATTGGAGCGCATTGGTCCAGTGGCGTATAGATTGGCATCACCCCCGAGTATGGGCAATATCCATAGTGTGTTTCACGTGTCTCAACTGAGGAAATATGTTTATGATCCGAGGCATGTGATTCGCCAAGAAGAAGTGATTTTGAGCCCAGACCTACGATACGAAGAACAGCCAGAGGCTATACTAGATCGAAAGATGCAAGAGCTCCGGAATAAGTCCATTCCGCTCGTTAAGGTGTTGTGGAGTCACCATGGGCGTGAAGAAGCGACATGGGAGCTTGAAGAAAAGATGAAAGAGAAGTATCCTGAGCTCTTTGAAGATTTATAAATTTTCGAGACGAAAATTTTTATAAGGGTGATGGGATGTAACACCCCATGAATAAATTTAACCTTGTATTTATTTTTCGGATTTAATAAAGTGGATTATTCTCGATTATGGTGTATCGATTCCATGAGTTCAAATAAGGATTAAATCATTTCTATTATGGGTGAATGGAATTTCATGAGATATGAATTATGAAGGGAGAAGGAGGAAATAATAGTTGGAAATTAAAATCCAATGTTTGAAATTTCATTAAGTGAAATAATTTATTATGCATTAAGGAATATGATGGAATTATGTTGGAATGCATAAGTATGTGTAATAATATGTATATTTATATATAGGTGTATGATTATTATGATATATTATATGTTGGGAAGAAAAGAGTATATATAGGAGAAATCATACCTTATACATTTTTCCACCTTATTGTATAAACTAGAGAGAGATAGAGCCAAAAACCCTTCCCCCACCCAAACCCGTCAGACAATTTCCGGCGAATTTTCCGGCCAACTCGGGCCGATTTCGGACCAGCCACCACCACCATCTTGTAGTATGTTCTCAGAGCTTCGATTTGAGTACTCGTGGGCTCCAAGAGGACGAGAAACGGCCGAGTTATTGAAGAGAGAAGTTGAGGTGGGTGGCTTTTGTGCGATTTTGAATTTAATTGTTTGAATCTAGTTTTTCTGGCCATAAATTGATTTTTTAACGTTAGATTCGTGTTCCCCATCGTGTGTAGATCATTTGGACATCGAGAAACTCTAGTTTCGTTGCCAGAAAATGCGACTGCCGCCGTGAAGGAGAAAAACTCCGGTGAGCCTCGATCCACCCTCCTACTTCACGTTTAATCCAAGTTTTGTTGATATAATCGTGTTCCTTATAGTCCGGAGAGTCTATATATATGTTTGCATGTTGAATCGGAGTTGTGGGGAGTGAGTTACGGCGAGTTGCAGGTTCAGCTCCGGCGAACCCGTGGAGAAGACTCATGTCGATCGACAGGAGGCGTGTCGATCGACAGGGAGGTCGATCGATGGGGGAATATCGAACCGATCCTGTCGATTGATAGGAGGCGTGTCGATCGACAGGGAGTTTGATAGAGGAGGAATATCGAGCCACTCCTGTCGATCAACAGAAAGCATGTCGATCGACAGGGATAGTCGACATAGGATGTGTCGACAGAAAGTATGTCGATCAATATGGATGTGTCGACCGACACAGATCCCTGTTGGTCGACACAGAGGCTTGAAATAAGGATTAAATTTATGATTGTTGTTCAATCCTAATTCCTTTCGAGTCTTGTTTATTTACGATTAAGATATAATGTCCTAGATCTATCGTACTGACTCAAGTACCCTAATTGATTGTAGGAATCTGAAAGCAAGGGACATTCGAGCTCATTCTAGCAAGAAACATCTATACTAAAGGTCAAGAACGAGGTGGGAAACTATTTCAAATATAAAACAAATGTGTGTTTCCATTTCAAAAATGTGTTATAAACTGTTTTGTTTTAAATGAGACTGCTATGCATGTTTTGTGCTATTATATCTGTCCTCTGTCGATTCCCATCGACAGAGAGAATAACTAATGAGTTTAGAACCAAGTTCTCGTAACTGCGCTAGAACTCAATTAGTAATATGGAGTAGCGACTCCATATGATTGGGAATTGGAAGATATAAGGTGGAAATTTTGTTGTGTTTGGATCCGGTAATTATTAATATTTAACGATCGGGTCTCAAAATGGATTGTTGAGGCTAGTGCACTTAGATGACAGTAGGTTGAGTGTATTTACATTCCGGACTGATCATCGTAACTCGGAAGTCGGCCAACTTCCAGTTACAAAACTGAAACAGATATGATAACTTGTAAATAGCACGTGCAAAATAAAATGTTTTAGATAGCATGGTTCGTTTCAACAAAACCCCATGTCTATATGTGTGAGTTGCATAGCATTTTCTCATATATAATGTATGTTTTTGGGCATGTGTCTCATTGGGTACATTAGTACTCAACCCCTCGTATTATTTCTAAAATACGCAGGTTAAGCAGCAAGGATGGGTGAGCAGGAGTGTAAACGAGCAAAATGAAAGATTTTGAAGACCACAGATCCTGTGGCATGCATCACGCTACACACACTGCTGCACCGCACTCTGTTTTATCCTTCCCGAATTATGGTTTCTATTTGAATACTTTTATTTTGAACTGACTCGAAGTACGATATCAAATGTTTATTTATCTCTTCATTTCAATTTAAGTCTTCCGCTAAAATATTTGAGGATGTGTTTGATAAAATTTGAAACATCAATGTAACGCGACCCCAAATTGGGAAGGTCAGTTGGGGGCGTTACACTAAGGACACGTTCTGAATGATGATTCCATTGTGCTCCATGCATCCTTTTCCAATTACTTGTCCCTTGGACTTGTTCCCAAAAGTGATAGATGCTCCTCTGCTCATCACAATATTCTTGATTAAATCATTTTCCCCTTTCATGTGTGCCGAGCATCCGTTGTCTAATATCCATGATTTTGCTTTCTTTTGAGAACATGGTCCCTACAAGACAGAAAATTTCATTTAGGTCCCCGCATCCTTTCGGGTCCTGCAAAGTCAGTTCTCTGGATCCATCCTTTTGGTATCCAGATTTGTTTCACCCTCATAGTTCGTGAAACTAAATCATTCTTAAGTGAATGATCAACCTTTCTCCTAAAATATTGAATGCTATTTGGATGCATGTTAGGTAAGGTTGTGGTGTGTGAACTCTTTCTGAAACTGTTGTTTTTTAAAGAGTCTCGAGAACCTGTTCTCGGGTGATTAGCCATCACAGTCTTTTGAGAGTAAAACTGTCTCGACTCAGGCTTTGAATAGGTGTTCCCCCTATTCGGATAACCGTTATAGTGAACTGGAGTTCTATTATAACCTCTCAAATTTCTATCCCGTTGTCGAACTGACTTCCTTGCAACATTCATGTGTTGCTCAGTCATTCTTGTTGGTGACACTGGATTCCTTGCATATGAAACATTACGCTTGTCCAGTTTTGAAGGAAAGTCAGTTTTACTCTCGATAGTTTGTTTGTACAGTTTACAAACTGAGTTAGCTTTCTGTCGAGGTGCCAATTTAGAGACAGTTTTTTACCAGCATTTAGTCTTTTCTTTCTGCTTAACTGGCTCTTTGGATTTGACTTTTCCTTTTTCCAACATAGTACCTAAACTGAGTTTGGCTTTGACAAAGCCTAAAAAGGTTTCATTTTGATGCTCCATAAATCCAAGTCCGAATTTATCGGATGGTGGTTTTTGAGCATTTAAAATTTCTTTTAGTTTTCTTGAGCTTCTTTTGAAAGTACATTCACATTTAGTTGGCTCAATTTTCTTCAAGGAATCACATTCCATTGAGACATTTTCCAAACTTTTAAGCAGTTTGGAATGTTCTTCCTTGAGTTTTTCAAAATCCTCACTGATCGACCTCGTCCTTGCAACTTCATCGGTCAAGACTGAAATTTCTAATTTTAGTGAGGCATTTTCACTAGCTAATGCATCTTTAATCTCATGAAATTTTTCTACCTCTTTAATAATGTTTTCAAGAGAAACATCTTCTGAATTTGAGCAACAGAATTCAGAGTTATCTTCAATGTCTGATGTAGATGCAAGAGATGAGGGTAGATGAGTTGTTACCACTATTTTGCAGTTTGAGGCATCGTCTTCTTCATCGGTAATGTCTCCATCAATAGCTGCCATAAATGCAAGGAGTGCTTCCTCATCGTTCTCAACCTCAGATGTGTAATAGCCATCATCGTGGTCTGGTACGTCTGGCACTTCAGTTCTTATGAGCATTGCCTGTGCCACAGCCTTAGAAGCTCTCCTTTCAAACACCTTTTTCAGTTTGTCTCTCTCTTCTTGAGAAACCAGAGGGCATTCGTACTTCAGGTGATATAAAGAGTTGCATTCGTAGCACGTGCGTGGATCTCTCTTGGTAAACCTTTGCTCGCTGGACTGAGGTTCCTTTCCTTTTGCTTTGGCCTTCTCGAGGTGTACGGCCAGGTTCCTCATTTGCTCCTCCAATTTGGCAACTGACAGTTCAGTTTCCTGCTTCTGAACTGAGGTGGAGGTATCCTTCGCTGGTAAGGATTGATAAGCAGTTCTATCAAACTGAACTGGCTTCCTCTGTCATCTTTGGAAATCCCACTTTACGAAGAATGCAACGTCACCATTAGCTGTTGAATTCGGAGTTCTAACAGCTTCATTCTTGTTCACCATCTGAATATCCCATTTATGGGCTTGAAGTTCAGTGAACAACTCTTTGGTTGACATCTTCCAAAGATACATAGTCTTTAAACTGGTCGTTTTAACAAACCAATCTTCTTTTAGCAGTCTAGAAAGAGTTTTGGCATTCATATCAGCCGTTTTTTCCTCTCTTCCAAGACTTTTCATCTTGCTGACAATGGCGTTGAATCTTGCTTCCATTGATTTGATCGTTTCGTCTGGCAGCATCTGGAAGGATTCGTATTTGTCAACGCACATTTGTTTCTTATTACATTTCATTGATTTTGTTTCTTTAGTGAGCTTGTTGATCCACTCCTGGAGTTCTTTGGCATTGTTGTTCTCTATGGCTGCGTCCATGAGAGATTCTGGAAGAGACTGCATGATCATCTCTTGTGCGATGGGATCGAGCTGATGACGTTTCATGTCTTCAGTTGTCCATTCGTCCTATGGCTTGTCTACCATTTAGACACCGCCTGGTTCACCTTCTCCTCCAAGTTGAATATTAACCTTCTGGATCTTCAGAGGTCCATTCTTCAATACTTCTTCCATCTATGGATTATGAGCTTTCAGCTGAAAAAGACACCTTTTCTTCCGTACCTCGAACATCTTCGGGTTGTATTCGGGAAGACTGGGATAATTCATCATTGTCTTGAAATAATCTGCTCACTAATCACACTTAACAAACAATTAAAAGTGCAAGGAAATATGGATCCGGTCTTAAGATACTCAAAACAGGATAGTCTAGAAAGACCGACCTGCTCTGATACCACTTGTTGGTCCCAGATCAGAGTACGTATAATGTGCAGCGAAAGTATAAAAGCAGTCGTATGCACTCTTAAAGCGGCAATTCAGTTTTAAAAACTGGAGACTCGGTTGTAGTCTACATATTTAAAAGACCAGTTGGTATTAGCCAACATTTTTAGGTACCCAGTTTACAGTTATCGTAAGTTTACAGTTACATGCTTCAACACTTTTGGTGAAGTGTTGAAGGTTTCAAAACACACTTGAAAATAGTAGATGCGTAAAGTAAATAAAAATGTAAATGAGGCAGGATATTTATAGTGGTTCGGAGCCTTAAGTCCTACGTCCACTCTTCGGAAATTAATCTGGTAATTCACTAAAGTAAAGAAGATACAATCCTCACGATCTATAGCCAAATGTTGCAAAAGCCACCATCCACAGCAGAACGGATCACTCGCCCAGGTAGTTGTTCTTCACGCCTTCTTCAGTTCCTCGAAGCCAGGTACCACCTCAAAGTCTTCTCAGAACTGGCGTCAAAAATGGATTGAGGACAAACCTCTCTTCTCCTTCTCCGGTGGGTGGATGGTTGAGTTCTTCCCAGAATGTACAGGGTTTTGGCAGTTGTTGTAAGAACCTTCTTCTCCTTGGAGAGTCAGGCTGTTGTGTTCTTACTTGAATGTAAGAACACCAAAGAGTATATGAAGTCAAAGTGACTTAATCCTCGTGTACACAGAGGTCACACGGTGAATCTCTGAAGATTCCTTAAGCTATAAAGCCTTGTGTTAAATAAATAAACCACGGAGTTAATGCCTTTTTGCTTGAGAGCTTTTAATGCTTTGAGATTTTAATTCGGCAGAGTAACGACAAGGTTTGAAAGTGTAGTTATGGATATTTGTCTCTATGTTCCTTCTGCTATTTATAGATGGAGATTTGAATATAGCCGATAGAGACAACTCGAAGGATGTCCAATCAACTTCCATCATTCTCTGTAAAAGTAGACATGCTCCTCTGCCTTGTCTGAAACACTGCCATGCTTTTGCAGGGTCAGTTTGTACTTGTTGTGTCAGACTCGAACAACGTTGTACTCCATTCATAACTGAGTGTAATCTTCGTTCCTTATCATTGATTCTTCAACGCTCTTTATGACTGTTTGGCATCTTACTTTTCACGTGTTTCTTAACGTGAAACTGTCCTAGTCTGAAACTGTGAGCGCTTCTCGACAGTTTCTCTATGAAAACTGTGTACACAGTTTTCTTTGCTATGCGATCCTTGACAGTTAGAAAAACTGTTTGCAGATTTTTTCCTCGTACATTACTCTGCATGGTTTTCTCGTCCATTGCTCTTGACGGTTCTCTTGTCTGGATGACTTCAACTTCAAAAACTGTTCCACAGTTTTTGACAATTTTTTCTCCTAGACTATTACAACTCGATCATCCTATACAAGGATTACATGAGGTAATAACTCTAAGGCCTAGACTTTGGTACTCAGTTTTGACACATCAAAACATCAAATTAAATGTGCAATTTCTAACATCAACACCTAACAGTGATGTTTCCCCCGTTCATGCGTGCATCATTTCTTTGTTTGCTATGTAGTTTCTCACGATGTTTTTTGGCTGGTGGCTATTGTAGTGGTACCCCTCTGTACTTTAAGAATATATGAAATTGGTGCATGCTCGTATCTGTCTTCTTGGGGTTTTTTTATGATATTATCAAGATGGCTTCTTGTGAATTGCGCTCATAATTTTTTGTAGGTTGTTAGTCTGTGTATTCATATTTCTTCACAGTTGTGGGTGTTCGTTGTGATAGTCATTTTTATTTTTGCAACTCTTGTTCTGTGTCGAGGTTGATGTTGTTGTGTAGGATAGGTTGCTGGTGGGTAATTGTAAGGTTCTTGTCATTAAGGGCATAACCCTGTTTTGTAGTCCTTTCCTCCTTTCGTCCTCCTGCGTTCATGGTATTTACTTCGACTTGGACTCCTACGCCCCTTGCTTTTCTAGTCGGTTTTGCCAATGAATCTATTAGTGATGTTGCCTTGGCATCCCAAGGACGTGAACTTGTCAACCAACCTTCCGTGCAACAGGATCAGCCTCAGGGTCAAAACCTGGTGACTGTGCTCTTGGAGGTTGATAATTTCGTGTTTTCACCAACTAATCAATTAGTTTTTAGGTTGTTTTCTTTGAGTTTATTGTATTTTATGTGTTTTATCATGCATCGTAGGGTTTTTGCACTTGTTATGCTTGTGTTGTTGTATTTTGCAGGTTTTTAGGTCGAAAATATACTTAGTATGGAGAAGGCACATTTTGCATAAGCCTCTGTTTCGACAGACGTAGCCCACGTCAGTCGATATGGGGACCTGGGGATCGATCAATGTGGATGTCGATGCAGAAGCTCCGTGTCGATCGATGTGGGCTACATTAGTCGATGCACATGTTCCAGCTCAGATTGATGCACAACTTGAAGTGTAGGTTGAAGGGAAGCCACATGTCAATCGACGCCGACTCCGATGAATATTATTTGGGCTAAATCTTGAATATATAAATCATAATAGCCCTAGATCTAGTAGGATACACGTTCCACCACTATAAAAACCCTTGTAATTCGTGTTTGGGAGTATTATATCATATTTTGGAATTTAAGTCTTTAGCAATTAACAACAATTTAGTTTCCTGTCAAGTTGAAGAAACAAATCAAGATTGTAGGAATCTGACATCTAATTCTGGAGGAGCAAGCTGAGCCTGTTCGGAAAGTTGAGGCTATGAGGGAGCAGATACAACAACTGAACCTTGAAAGGAACAACCGGAACATCTGATGCAACCCACTCTTTGATGATGACCTTAAGAAAGAAGTTAATTCTCCGGAGAGATTTGATGATGACGAGGATGAGGATGTCATCTAGAAGAGGTACCGACCTAGATTCCAAAAGACAGATTTTTGGGTCGGCATCAATGCTAACAATTTCAAGCTGAAGTCCGGATTGGTGCAGCAAAATCAATTGGTGCCAGAGCAACTGAAGATCCATGAGCTCACCTCGACAAATTTATCTTGCTCAGTAACACGGTGAAGATTAATGGAGTTAGTCAAGGTGTCATCAGGATGCGAATGTTTGCCTTCTCTCTGCGAGATAAAGCGTAGTCGTGGCTTTCTGCGCTGGACAAGAGCCGCATTAGCACATGGCCGGAGTTGCGGAATGAGTTCCTAGCGAACTTCTTCCCACCTAGCATCATCAGATAGAAGGAGGAAGGATATCACACGCCTCGCCCAGAGGTCCAATGAGAGCTTCTATGAGGCATGGTAGCGCTACAAGAAGCTATTAAGAGTCTGTCCAGGCCATGGATTGTCATTGGAGATGCAGGCAGAGACATTCTACGAGGGGCTTAACGACAGAACTATGGAGTTGGTGGATGCTACACTTGGAGACACCATCATGTCAAAGAGCGCCAGAAGTGCCATGGAATTCTTCCAAAAGATGGTGAACAACAACACCAAAAGATTTGAATCTTGGAGCCGTTAGAGACAGATCGGATGTTGTTCGATCCAAAGTCTCTATTCTCTGCGGCGAACGGCGGTAGGTAGGTGCTTTTCCATAAATCTTGGACCTGCTCCCGCTTTATATGACTTTGAGTGTGATTGTTCACATTTACGTCAAAACGACCGTATGAACAGTCTGAGGAATCAAGACTGAACTCTTGGGTTTTAGACTTTAAGGAATGTCCAATCCTTTAAGTCTGATCTTGTCAGTACCATTCCTCAGACAATTCTCTTTGTCTCTATGCGCGGGGATTAGAACTTGAGATTCCATGCTTGTGTTGTTAGTCTGGTAAGTCCATGCTGGCTAACGTTGTTAATCTGAATGTTGATCCCCATACTGGCAAGTTTGATATTCTGAGACTGGTGAGTTCCAGACTGGTCAGTCCCAGACTAATGAGTTCCATACTTATGTATATCCAAACTTGTCAGTTCTAGACTGATAAGACCCAGACTGATCAGTTCCAGACTAATCAGTTTTATACTGCTCTTTCAGTCTCTCTAGGTCCTTCGCGCATCCACAAATTGATTCTTCAGTTATTCTTCGATCAACTCCAATTACAACTCGATTAAAAGACCTTACAGGACTTTACATTTTAAAATCAAATTGAGGCTAATTTGTAGACTTAAACTAGTTTGGTCTTTGACTCACTTAAAAGAACAAAAAGAATAAAAGAAATTTTTAACATCAAATTTCTTAACACAACATAAATAAACATTCATAAATTGGAAAACTAAAATGACTATTCAACGAAAGTTTTCGTTAAAAAAAAGTTTCACCACAAGAGCAAAGGGCCTCTTATACGTGGATGTGTGTGACTCACCATAGTTAAAAAAAAAAAAAAAATGGTCTAAATGTGATTTAACATGAAGCTAGTGAATTAATCCAAATAATTTTGAAATTTTAAGTTTGAAATTTGCCTAAAATTCTGATTTCCACATTACAATTATAATTATTTAGGAACTATTATATATTCATGTATTAATATAATTATATTGATTTAGTTATTAACCTAACAACCCAATAAATAATATAGGGATATCATATTATGTTG
>JAPKLW010006816.1:0-16442 GCA_026898455.1 Plectranthus barbatus
CGTGTTAAGTTTTCAAACACGACGACTCTGATATTTCGGGACCAACAAGTGGTATTAGAGCAGGAGGTTGAAAAACCGACTGCTTCTGAGTCGCTTTAAGACCAGATCTATCGCTTTCCTTGCACTTTTATACCTGTTTTTTACGAAGCTCAGGAAATCACCCTAAGAGCATACAAAATGATGAACCACTCCCTTGGAGAGTATGACAGAGAGAACTTCTCATCCTGGAAGAAGATGGCTCTCATCCAACTTCAGAGCATACACCCTAAGATGGCTGACATACTGTTAAGAGGTCCTATCCAGATTATGAAAGTTAACACTTTTATAGGACAAGGACGTGCTGAAGATGCTGCTGGAGGAGAACCAAGACCCCCAAGACCTGAAATGGTTCCTAAACCATTTGACGAATACACCAGTGAAGACAAGAAGAGAGCTCAACTAGAGCATGTGGCAAAGAAACTCATTCTTGACTCTCTTCCAAAATTGATGAAAGACAAGGCACTTGACATGGAAACTGCTAAAGAAATGTGGGACTACGTGTGCGAGTCTTCTCAGGAAACGGAACAAATGAGACGCAACAAACTACAGGTAGCTGTAGATAAATATGAATCTTTTTCTATGCGTGCAGGAGAAACTATTCAAATCATGGAGGAACGCTTCAATACAATAATTGGAGAGCTAAGGAATCTTGAAAAGAAGTATGACAATGGGGAAATGAACAATAAAATCATTTCCAAACTCTATCCAAGAGATGACTGGTTCGCAAAAGTAACAAGCTTGAGTGAGAAAGACCTCAACAAAATGACTACATCTGAGGTATTTGCTCAACTTAAAGCTCATGAATTTATTATACATCAGTCGAAGAAGAATGAAACAGCTGTAGCACAAGCTGGTTCAAACTATGCTGGGAACGCTGAGGATTTAGCATACTTCGCTAAGAAGGACTACAACAAATTCAAAACAAAGAGACCTTTCTATAAACCAGAAAGACCTACTTCAGCATCTCCCTCGAAAGAAGGAACTTCCAGTGCAGGTACACAAGCAGTTGATCTAAAGATAAATGAACTGGAAGAACAAATGAAGAAAATGCAACGGATGCTAAATGAAGCAAAGGCCGAAAAGGAAGTGAAAGAAATTACATCATCAACATCTAACCGCTCTATAGAGCGAAAAATTAGAACTTGCTTTGAGTGTGGTTCTCCAGATCATTTGAAGCATGATTGTCCGAAGGTCAGCAAAGAAGAACGAGATCGCCTGAAGCAACGATTTGAAAGACTCGCTGCTAAAGCCGTAACCAAGGCACTGCTAACCAGGACAGAGATTACTGATGAAGAAGAGTTCTATTGCTCGTCAGAAGAAGAAGATAGCGAAGAAGCTTTGTTTGTACTAATGGCAAACATCACTGAAGATCAATTTGCTGATGCGGACTACGATGCTGAGGAAACCAATGAATCAGCTCTAGCTGCTGAGGAAGCAGAGGTATTGTCCACTAACTCATCTAGCAATCAAATTATATACAAATCTGAGGAATCACATTCGATTCCGAACAAGATTATTTAGTGCAGCTATCATTAGAATTTGCAAAAATGTATGAAATCAAAAATGAGATTGTTGGAGAAAATGCTTCATTAAAACTTCACATTACAAGTTTAACCGAGGAAGTCGAAAGACTAAGGTTAGAAAGTGAAGAACTCCTCAAATTAAAAGAAGATTTCTCACAGATGTCAGAAAGATTTCAAACGATAGAAAAGGAAAATCAAACATTAAAAAACAAACCAAAAGAGGATTGCATTTGCATGTATGCATCCAGCAGGGCTGCTCTCAATGCCCTTGTAAGTAGTCAAAGACGTCACTCTGATAAGTCTGGACTTGGATGTGAATCATCAAAAAGAATGTCAAAATCCAATGATAATTCGTTTATGCAGAATCCAATTTTGTTTGTAACTGCAGGGTATAGTTCTGATGAAAAAGGTAAAGGAGTAGTGTCTGCTGAAACTTTATCTACTAAGTCTTTAACTAAAACAAAGAATAAATCTCAGCAGAGTGTGTTCATTAAAGCTCAGCAGAGGACTGTATCAAAGACAGCCAATGGTTCATCTGCTGGATCTCAGCAGAGGACAGAGTTTGCTAGGCCTTTATCCAATGGACCTCAGCAGAGGATCCCTAGGACAAATGCTGGACGCAACTCTAAGCCTCAGCAGAAGAATCAAATGATGAATAATAGGCAAGTAGTTGATAAACCTCCGCAGAGAAATTCTAGAGTATACACTAAACAATACTCAACCAATCCTAGGAGTACTGAGCATTCTAACACTAATGCAAGGATAGTACATCCTAATCTTCATCAGAGAAGGCCTGCACAGTACAATGCTGTGAGACCTAGCTACCCGCAGAATACACTGCATAGAAGGAATGTCTATGCAAAGCCTGAGCCCATTCCACATTATTTTTCAAGGGCAAGGACGGCTAAATTCACTCATTCATCTAGAAATAGAAATTTTATGCCAAAGGTCAAGAAAGTGGTGAATAGTGAAACCAAGACAAAAGTCTTGAAAATCACTAGGATGTGGGTTCCGAAAGGAACTATGCTTCATGCTAATCCTGCAGGACCCGACACTAAACGGGTACCTAAATTTGCTTGATTTGCTTGCAGGAACAGGACACCATAGCTACTGAAACATGCATATCCAATGAATGGGTCCTGGACAGCGGTTGCTCTGCTCATATGACCGGGAATGAAGAATTATTCTCAGACATAAGAAGATTATTCAACGGTCCAAGAGTCAAGTTTGGAGACAACAGTGAAGGAGAAGTCGTTGGACGAGGTTGCATTGAAAGGAATGGCTTGAGAATCGTCAACGTAGCGCTCGTTTCCAACCTGAAACACAATTTACTCAGCATAAGTCAACTATGTGAAAATGGGTATATCGTATCTTTTAAAAATACTGGTTGTACTATTGCTGATGCTATTTCAGGAGAAGTAAAATTACGAGGGATCCGCAAGGGTGGATTATATATTGTCGATTGGCGAAGTGGCCTACAACATTCCTGTTTTCTAGCTCTCAATAAGGAGGAAACAACATGGCTATGGCATAAAAGATTCAATCACTTAAATTTCAAGACCATTAACTATCTTGCCAAACATAAGCTTGTTATAGGTCTACCAAATAACACCTTCCGCAAAGAAGGAATATGCAAATCATGCCAACAAGGAAAGCAGCCCAAATCATCCTTCAAAACAAATCCTGAAAAGGAGACATCTCAAAGGATTCTGGAATTGCTTCATATGGATCTATTTGGTCCAGTCACGCCACCCACTGTAAGTAAACGTCTATATACACTAGTGGTGGTTGATGACTTCTCCAGGTACACATGGGTACGCCTACTGAAGACAAAGGATGAAGTGAAGCTTATTCTGCCCGAATTGATTCTCAAGGAGCAGAACAGTAAAGAAGTTACTGTAAAGCGAATTCGATCCGACAATGGAACAGAATTCTGTAATGGAGTGCTGATGGATTTTTGCGCTGAAGCTGGGATATCACATGAAAAATCTACAGCAAGGACTCCTCAACAGAATGGTTTAGCAGAAAGGAGGAATCGGACGTTGAAGGAAGTTGTTCGATCAATGTTAGCAGACTCCAAACTTCCTGCTAAATACTGGGGTAAAGCAGTCATGACGGCCTGCTACACACAGAATAGGAGTGTTGTCACGAGCAGATTCAACAAGACTCCCTATGAAGTATATCATGGTCGTAAGCCCTCTATAGCTCATCTACGTGCATTTGGTTCTACATGTTATATTCACAATAACGGTAAATCTAAACTTAATACCTTTTCACCTAAATCTGACGAGGGTGTACTTCTTGGTTATGGACATCCCAGTCATAAAGGTTATAGGGTATTAAATAAGACTACTGGCATTGTGGAAATAACATGCAATGTTATTTTTGATGAGTCTACTTTAGTGCGCAGTGAAAATAAAGGAGAAAAGATTAGCAATCATGAGACTAATGATGTCAATGATCAAACATTTTTAAATTCTTTCGAGAATATAAGTATTGATCCGACTAAGTCTATGAATGACTGCAATCCAAACGAGACGCACGCAGCAGGGGATCAAACTGCTGACCAGGCCAGTGATGCTAACGATCATGCTGAGGCCAAACCCACTCACATCATTACAAAATCAACTGTCATAGAAGTGATTAACGATGAAGACGACGAGGAGATCCCAGATCCCGCAAGAGATGCTAAAGATGATGCTGATGCAATTACAACCAATGCTACACCGATGGAGGTCGTAGCAGATCAAACTGGAGCAGAACATTTGGATGTTGAAGTATCCACTGCTGAGATACGAGCCGCGGAGTCTCCTATTCCTGAGATGTCTGCTGCTGAAATATCTACCGAAGATGCTCTTAATCATAAAGAGCCTATTGCAGAAGTTTCAAACAATGGCGAAGGAAATGCTGACATTCCAAATGCTGAGCATCAGACAGATGACGAAAGGAATATTACTGCAGATGACGATCAAGAAGGAGCACCAGATACTGAGAATTTAACACAAATTAGACCTACTTGGTTACGTGCTCATCCTCCAGAAGGAATCCTCGGAAATGTTAATAATCCATTATTAACAAGGCGAGGAAATGCCAATGCAATGTTAGCGTGCTACATTTCCAGTGAAGAACCCAAGAAAGTCGAAGAAGCTCTGCTAGATTCCGATTGGGTGAATGCTATGCAAGAGGAGCTTGCAGAATTCACACGAAACAATGTGTGGGAGCTAGTAGACAGGCCAGAGCATCAAAGTGTGATAGGCACTAAGTGGGTATTTAAAAACAAGAAGGATGAGTCTGGTACAGTTGTAAGAAATAAAGCAAGACTCGTAGCCAAAGGATATAGACAATGCGAGGGCATTGACTATGATGAGACATTTGCTCCAGTGGCAAGACTGGAAGCAATCCGTCTATTCTTAGCATACGCTGCATATCATGAGTTTGATGTAATGCAAATGGATGTGAAGAGTGCTTTTCTGAATGGCGAACTCAAGGAGGAAGTCTACGTCGAACAACCTCCAGGATTTGAACATGGAAATCAAGTTTACAGACTCAAGAAGGCACTATATGGTCTGAAGCAAGCACCAAGAGCCTGGTATGGAACCTTATCTAAGTTCTTGCTATCCAATGGATTTCAGAAAGGGAGGATAGATCAAACTCTCTTTCGCATCAAAGATGGAGATAGCATCCTGCTAGTTCAAATATATGTTGACGATATAATCTTTGGGTCGAAGAATCAAGATCTATGCGATAAATTCTCCGATCTCATGACCAGCAACTTTCAAATGAGCATGGTGGGAAAAATGTCTTATTTCCTTGGATTACAATTTCAACAGTCCAGAGAGGGAATCTTCATCCACCAGAAGAAGTATACTCGTGATCTTGTTGCAAAGTATTGTCCAGAGAAAACTAAGAGTCTACGAATTCCTATAAGCACAACCTGCATTGCTGCTCTTGAAAAGGAAGGAGAAGATATAAATCCTACTCTGTATCGAGGAATCATAGGGTCATTACTATACCTCACTGCTAGCAGACCTGATATTTCCTATGCTGTTGGATTATGCGCAAGATATCAAGCCAATCCTAAGAAGACACACTTTGATACTGCTAAGAGGATTGTCCGCTATCTGAAGTGCACCGAAGGACTAGGAATCTGGTATCCTAGAGCCGATAGCCTTTCTCTCAGTGGATACTCGGATTCAGATTTTGGAGGATGCAAGATTGATCGGAAGAGCACAAGTGGCACGTGTCAATTTCTGGGACACAAGCTCATAAGCTGGTTTAGCAAGAAGCAGCACTCTGTTGCTACATCGACCACAGAAGCAGAATATGTGGCGGCTGCTAGTTGTTGTTCACAGATTATCTGGATAAAACAACAGTTGCAGGACTATGGAATTACTCCTGAATGTGTACCAATATATTGTGATAACAACAGTGCCATGTGTATTACAAAGAATCTCGTTCACCACTCCAGAACAAAACACATTGATATTCGTCACCATTTCATCAGAGATCATCAGGAGAAGAAGGACATTGACGTCAAGTATATATGCACTGAAGATCAAATTGCGGATATCTTTACAAAACCGCTTCCAGAGTCAAGATTTAAGGAGTTATGCATTGAATTGGGGCTTATGGAATTAGACGAGACCATGGATGAATGAAATCTGGTTTTCATTCTTTCTGGATTTTATGAAGATTTAATATTCGAAGTATAAAGATGCTCATTATTCAGCAGAGCACTTATGGTTATTTTGCAGAAAATGCTAACTATCTTGGTCATTATTACGGATTTCTGTGATCTATGCAATACAGACTCAAGTCCTTGAACAGAAGATGCAGATAATGGAAAGATAACTCTTCATATATAGTAGAATGGTGGAAGAACGATCAACTTACACCCTTCAAGATTAAAGGGGGAGAGAAAAGAGTGGACGCAAACAGAGAAGAGAGGAGTGCGTACATAAAAAAAAAAAACAGAGTTACATCAACTTAACGACATCAAACATCACATAGTACGGGGATCTCTTGGAAAGAAGTCGGATGGACGAAGGGTTGATGGACCATCAGCAAGATCAGGAACAGTTTGCTCCAGCAGCCAGCTAAGCTGCATCCCATTTGGCAACCCGGTGTTAGGCCAGCAGTTGACAACATCCTTCACCTGGTCAAATACAAGCTTCGCCCAATTGGCATGGAGCCATCCATCGTCGACCACCATCATCGCCTGCCAGACACCTTTGGTGAGAGATAGCTCCTCGTCGGCATACATTCTGTTCACCATCCCGTTACAGATGTCGTACAGAATACCGTACTCAGGACGAAGGCCTAGTGGAGACACCGTGGTGGAGAACTCACTCCAATAACCCCTCTTCCAACGCTTCCAACTAGAGTACTCCGGCGCCACATCAACAGAGCGATAGTCGAAGATAGAACTGTTGCCTTGGGGTAAGCTGAAGTCTCGAGCGAAGGAATCAATATTCCACTTCACCAAACGGTTATTCAGAAAACCGAAGATAGCGTCACCCTCAACTTGCGCTTGGCTAAAGAATTTCTGAAGCGCCTCTTCATGGAAATGATGAGGAGTAACAGTAGCATATGTGTCAATCCCCGATGATACCAATTTCTGCATCACCACATCCGGAACCCTAGGATCGCTCGCATAGCACCGACGAAGGTTCGCCTCACAGAAGATTTGATTTCGGTTGATAATCAAATGGTCCATGGGAGAATCTGGGATATTTGGATGGATTAGAGCAAGATGAAGCAGGGGATTCGTGGTGTGACACACTTGAAGAAGGAGAAGACATCTTCTGAAAAGATTTTTTAGAAAGGCTGATTGAGATGAAGCAAAGAGAGTCTGAAACGTCTACTTATAGACGAATGACAACCACCGTATTAATGACGAACTGATCCATTGAGAACAGAAATGTGATGATTCAATGCGATGATTCACAACATTGGAAACTCAATCGTTGCCTCGAAATGAAAAGCGTTGTAACGATAGGCAGTCACAGGTCTAATCGAGTGCATGGCTCGAGAATCACAATAACTCCTTCAGGGATAGTGATTCACTACAATCGGACTCACATTATTTCATTTCTATCAAGTATAAGGAGTCTACAGTATTCAGACTCAATTGTCATCACTTCCAGAAAACCGGGTTTGAAAATTATTATTTTTGAGCTTGAGTTTCATGGAGTTTGATGCTGAAGTGGATGAATGAGTCCTAGCTCTCATTCTATCTATAAGAATATTTCTGAAAGACGGACGTTCATTATCATATTTTGATTACAAACGCTGACAGTACAAGAAATGAGCTACCACATCATCAACACAACATTTCTGCTGTAAAACTAACTAAGAGTTTTATGATGGCTACACGGAAGGAGAATCTAGAACATCTCTCAACCACAATTTGGGAAATGAGCTCTCAAAGGATAGAAGTCATAACCCATCAAAGGAAGTTCTTCAGAGACCAGATGAGGAAATGACTGCTCAAGCAACCAACTAAGTTGCATGCCAGTTGGTAGAGGAATCTGAGGGAAAAGATCGATGCATCTCCTCACTCCGTCGAAGAAGAATTCAGCCCAGTCAACATCCTTCCTCTCCGCATCAATAGCCATCATGGGTCTCCGAATCCTTTGATTCATCACATAATTCTCAGCAGGAACGCCAAAGGTGACATTGCTCACAACGTCAAAGATGACCCTGTATTCCTCCTTCAAATGCAAACATGAAGGAGATGGTGAAAATTCGTAGTCAGCAGATTGTCTCCACTCATTCCAGTAGCGGACCTCTGGAGCAGTCAAATGGTGGAAAACGTCCATAACACGAACTGGACCTCGAGGAAGGCCGAATTTCTGAGAAAACAGAGCCGGAGTCCAGCAGACCACCTCATCATCAAAGCAACTCCAGATGGCCTTATCATCAGTCCTACTCCTGAAAATAAACTTCTGCAGAGTTTGTTTCTGAAATTTTGATGGCATAGTTGTCAAAAATTGGGTCAAAGAACTCTCATGAAGAGCCCCCATCACAAAGTTAGGAACACGACAATTGCTACCGTATTCAAAGTACAACCCTGACTCATGAAAAATCTGGTTGCGAGTGATAGACAGATCACTGGGAGCTCTTGTAATGTTATGCATCTTTGGAGCAAATAGAGAAGGCAATGTTATATTAAAGGAAGAGGAGACGATGAAGCTCAAGAAGGTTGAGTGAAAGATGAAGTTTAGGAAGCTAAGTGTGATGTTATTTATAGCCAGATCATGGCTCTATTCACAGAGTGAACACTATTCCAAAATGTCTTTTCAAATGAATTCAAATCCAGAAGAGCAGAAGTCGAAGAATCTCGACAAAGGGGGAAGCACCACCTGTTATGATAAAGCTACTTACGGCAAAGCGTTCTACATGGATTTTCTGACGCTCTGTTCCACGAAAGCTTAAAGAGGTTAACAAAGGATAGCGCAAATCTTTTGATTCAGACAGACATCTACCGCCTTAAATAATAACACTTGATGATCGTTTGTGGGAAATAGTAATTCATATCAGACAACTCAAGCTGCTGAGACACGTATGCTAGCACAGCAGAGACGACAAATTGCAGAGATTCAATACATCCTTTTATTTATCAACAAGATGCTATTACAAGGAACAGGGGAGATTTGAAGTCAACTTTACATTCAGGACCCTAAAAGGAAGAAGGCCTAAATGGAAAGAAGTCCGCATTTACAAGATTCGAAGGCCCTTCCGCTAATTGAGGGAAACTCTGCTCCAACAACCAACTAAGTTGCATTCCATTGAGTAGAGGCACGACAGGATAATATTCAACGCAATCTCGAACGCTGTCGTAGATGTACTTTGCCCAATCTACATCGGCTCCATCGTCAATTGCCATCATCAGCTGCCATGTTTCCTTGGAGAAGAATGTATCGTCACAACACTCTCCCATCAACATATTGTTGGCTACTCGATAGAGCACCCAATAAGGAGTGCGCAGATCATATGCAGAGACCGACAAGGAAAATTCCGACGATGGAAGACGTCTCCATTTATGCCACGCCGACCACTCAGGGGCTATATCTGTCACACGATGGCTGAAAATGGAACCAGGGCCTCTGAGAAGACCGAATCGACGAGAAAAGACGTCTGGTGACCAATAGACGAGTTTGCCGAGGAAGAAACCATAAATGCCATCTTCCTCCACAGAACAACTCTCTATGAATTCTTAAAGAGTGTCGCCTTGAAACCGCCTTGGAGTAGCAGTAACAAATTGGGTTAATCCACTACGATTTAACCTTGACATGATCATCTCTACCACTCTCGGAGTATTGTCGTATAAGGAGTTCAAACCACCCTCGTGAAGAATCTGTTTCGACGCAATTCAAGAGATTGACCTGGTGAATCCATCTCGGTTCTTGAAATTTTTTGTTTCAAGAAAAGGGTTGTTGTGTCAACAAGGATACTTACAACAGGGTGTTTATAAAGGAAAGATCTTAACTTATCTCGCCAGAATTGATCAGATTCAACCTACCAGAGTTATTATCAATCTGCCATCCTACGAATAGACAGACGCCACGACGGACAGGTCAACTTAATTCTCGGGATACGCAATCGACATCGTCGCTTAATCTGCTAGCGATGAAAGCTCTGCTAGAATTAAGGCATCTGCTAGCACATACAATCGCTGCTAGAAATGCAATTTCTGCTAGAGTTTAGGCATCTGCTAGAAATGTAATCTCTACTAAAGATACGGGCATCTGCTAGCAAGTGCAATCTCTGCTAAAGGAACAGTCAGCTACTAGCAAGTGTAATATCTGCTAGCGCATAAAATTCCTGCTAGAGAAGAAAACTATGCTAGGCATAGATCATCTGCTAACAAATGAGATACATGCTAGAGTTGAAGTCTCTGCTAGAGACAAGGCCTCTGCTAGCAAACAACATCTCTATTATTGCATTAAAGTCTATGCCAGAAATACATAGAGTTCATATGCCTATTAAAAGGAGGCCACTCTGCTACCAACCATCACTTTGCTATAATCTTGAGAAGGTTATTAAACGAATCAAGAAGATGATCGATATTGAATGCAGTTATATAAATATGTCAAAAGTACAACGGTACTATCTTCTATACATCATCAAAGGAAGGTTACAGCAAACGACTTAATCAAAGGGCGCGATCGGTACAAAAGGATAGAAATCTCTTCCTCGAAGATTCGAGGGCCCTAATGTAAGATCGCTGAATTTCTGTTCCAGCAACCAACTCAGCGACATCCCATAGGGAAGGTAGAGTCTTGGAAACTGCTGAACACTCTGCCGCACTCTCTGAAAGACGAATGCCGCCCAATCCACCTCTGCTCGGTCATCGATTGCCATCATAACCTTCCAGACCTCTCGAGTAAAGACCATGTCATCAGGATCAACTCCGACCACCATGCCACAAGCTATCTCAAAGAGTACTTGATAGCACATCTGCAACCCATAAGCAGAAGGAGTTGGGGAGAATGGAATATCGGGTGAACGTCTCCACTTCATCCATGAAGTCCACTCAGGTGATATTTCAGCACTACGATACTCCAACACTGGAATTGGCCCCCTTGGTAAGCCAAATTCTGAAGCAAAGGACTCAACCGCCCACCTCACCAATCGGTTCATGAAAACACCGACAATGGAGTCCCCAACCGGTTCACTCTTTCGCAGAAGATTTTGAAGATGTTCCAGGTGGAACGCATGAGGTGTTAAAGTTATGAATCTAGCAACACCACTAGCTTGCAGACTGGACATCACCCACTCTGCTATGTGGTAATCTTCTTCATACTCCTCATACAGACCAACATCACAGAGGATTCTGTGACGCGGAACGAAAAGAGATTGAACTTGCTCCATATCTTCGTGCTTGAAAAATTCTTTTGGAGAAGAAGAGCGAGAAGTTACAAAGAGTCATAGCAAATGCATCGCATGTCTATGTTATTTATAAAAGAGAAATTAGTAACTGTTCACTGCTGAAGCTGAAAAGTCACTACGAGGAGTGAGAAAATTCATTAATGTAAATGTCAAGTCTGAAGAGGTCATGATCTTGCATCAAAAGCAATGCCGAAATCATAACGATGAAACCATGACATACGTGGTAGCATCTGCTCAACTCTACCACCATCGGCTGCTGAAGTTTTCATATCAGACGTGGAAAGATAGCGTTTCGCCTTGTATAAGCATTTAATGCATTCAGACGACGGCGACAAATGGGGTTGTGCCACGTCATCCACACTCGAGCTCCGAAAGACGTGTTTCTACCCACGATCTGACTCTCAACCCCAACCGTCGATTAACACTAAAGTGAATTCAATCCTCGCCAATGATTTATTCACATACTTCGAAATCCTTTACACCTTCATCCGATTTCGAAACACTTCAAATTCCGCCTTCAGAAACTCTCTCACACCCACCTCTGAAAAACCCTACCAAAATTCTCCGAAATTCCTACCCAACCATGACCTCAAATCAAGACTCTTCCATTCCCTCTCATCAAAATAAAGATTCATCTGAGAATCCTGAGAATGTTAATCTTCAACCACCATCATTTATTTATCCCTCAACCGCTTGCTCGCCCCTGCATGTTCGACATGCACCAGAGTTCACAGGCATCGAGAAGAAGGAGGATATTGATGAGTCCATCCCTTACTACACAGTAGTCACCATGGCCAGACAGAAGAAGTTGTCCACGCACTCGGGAGAACGGCGACGAGTTGCTCAAATTATGAAAGATCGGATTCTGTACATGCCGCTCGCCCACAAACAATTTCCTAAATGGATTTTGGATCTTTTTGATTCCGAGCTACTGGTAAAGTATCTCACTGCTGAACCTGATCGATTTCATCCGCATATGGTTTCTGAATTTTATGCTAGGGCTGTCATGAGCGATGATCAGAAATCATTCAAAACCTGTGTCTATGGGAATATCATAGACGTGAATGCTGATTTACTTGCTCGCACCTTTGGTCTTCGTAACTATGGAACTAAAATCTCTCAGTATAAGATAACTGACACTGCCGAAATAGAAAGAAGATGGAATCTTTGGAAGAAGCCAGGAGAGAAGAAGCAAATATTTAAGCCTAACATCTCAATCAACACCCTGACAGAGGAATACAAACTCCTCGCAGAGATTGTAATCAAGATGCTCCAGTGTGATGCAGGATCATACGCAGAGCTCTCTGCTAAGAAATATGTCGTGATGATGGCATTAAACGATAATGTTAAAGGCAATTGGGCCGAGTTCATCTTTGAACGTTGGGCAGAACATGTCAAGAAGAATGCTCACATGGAAGTAGATGGAACATTCTCTTCAAATGTAAACTTTGGGCTGAAGATTAGCAAATTATTGGAAATTCTGTTTACTAACAAAGGAGTAGATCAAGGAGTTGAACTTCTGTCTACCGATTACATTCCGGTAACACGCCGCAAGCCCAAACCAGTCAACGTCAGAAATCCTCGAAAGTTAAAAGGGAAATCTAACGTAGACAAGAGTAAGCCTACCTCACCAGAAGAACCAGATGAAGCAAGCTTGGTGGAAGTCACTCTCCAACACTCCATTCCTATTTCTGAAGACGAATTACAAGTGCTGAAGAAGAATGCAGAAACGGATCAATGTTTCCGAAATCTCGAGGAGATTGAACAGTTAGGACATCTCCCAGTTGACCAGATCAACGAAATAATGACCTCCAAAGAAGCAGAACAGCAACCATCTACTATTGGCGCTTTGGCAATTCCAATTCAATCACCAAAGAGAGCTGCTACGAAACCACCAGCAGTAATAGCAAAGAAAAAGACACGAAGAAAATTGGAACTTCTGATTGACAAGGAAGTAAGGGAAAAAGCGGAGGCAGAGGACAAATCTACTAAAATTGCTGCTAGTGAGCTTACAGCAAAGAAGACATCTAGCCAGACCGAATCGGCCGATACCTCTGACCCAGACTACATTCCTAAGCCTCTCAGACCTGCAGAAAAACAAAGTAAGGGGACAAGGAAACCAAAGCGGAAGCGCTTGACTAACCTAAAGGAAATTGAAAAGAGAGCGTATCAGAAGTTCATCACTAATTTGACATTCGAAAACAGAGACAGACAATTCGAACGTGTCAAATCAGCTGCTGAAGAGTTCAGGGCACAAAAAAAAGCTGATGAAGAAGCTAGCAAAGAAGGCAATGCTCGCGGAGAAGTAAGTGCTCGCACAGTTAATGAAGCTTCAACAGAGCATATACATCTTTCATTGGACGAAACCCATGATGTTGGCGAAAGCAACATTCCAACAGAAAATGAAGAGATAACAGATACAGCAGAAGATAGCTTCATTGTAAATGCCACAGGAAATTCGTATGCTGATCCACCGCATCTAGCAGAAGAAGCGGTGAAGAAAGGAAAAGGAAAGGCCGACATGGCAGAAGAATCGATTCCACATCTACCACCTGATCAGCAGATCATATTTGAAGAAGAGGAACTATCAGACACGGAATTCTCAATAAGGCTAGCATCTGGAGCCTTCAGTGCAACCCACTCCCCAAAGAAAAAGTCTCACAGAAGAAATGCGGGAGAATCCAGTGGAGCTCGCGATGAAATAGTAACAGAAGTGCCAATACAGACACACCTTGAGGAACATCCGAAGGAAACATTCCTTTGTGATGAATCTGCTGCAGATCAACAAGGCATTGGAACACATCAACCAAATGAAGATGACTCTCAATTATCGGAACATGGATCATCCTGCCTCTCTGAATCTGATTCCGATGGAGAAACTGAAGACATTTACAATGCAAAACTCTTGAGAAAAGAAACCTCAGGATCCGAAGCTGTTCTTCGAGTACCATTCCATGGGCTGCCAGGACGTCGTTATGGACTCCGAAGAATTAGCCAATTGTGTGCAAAGGTTCATCCCGAGGATACACCTAATTCTGATCTAGGACCTATGGCTGAAGAAATAGAGCAGTTCGTAGAATCTGAAACAGAGAGAGCCATAGCAGATCTATTTCACAGTGCATTGGATGAGTCCATACCAGAAGGCCGCTTATTAGCAGAAGAGTTCCGTCGATGGAAGAAGTTTGATTATATCATGCATCAACTTTGCTTTGAAGAAAGGATGCTCTGTATTGCAGCTAAAGGATTAAACTTCTGGAGATATGAAGAACGTTGGTGTTTTGATTGGATTGATCAAGTTCCAGGGATGAAACAATTCTCGGATAAACAAGTGATGTGCAGACTTCAAGCCATCCGCGAACACCGTTTCCTCTCAAACACTGCAGGATTACCCAAATCTACCTTCGTACCGGATGGATACTCTGATGCTAGAGTCGAATTATCCAAACGACAGGCAAAAGTTGTAGTTGCATATGAGAAACGTCGATTGGAGCATGACTCACAACAAGAGGAGCGTAGAAAGGCTCGAGCGAAGGCCCTAGCCACTGAACGTGCCGCTCTGAGATTCGATAACATGTTGGTTAAGTTTCTGGACATTGATGTTCAGGCCGTCATTAAGGAAGCTCAGAAAGCTGAAGCTCGATCTATCCAGGAGACTGCACAAGTTCTAGATGCAGCTCGACGGATACTGCTCGAGGAAATACGATACCAAGAGTATCTTGCTGCCAATCTCAGTCATGAACAACCGTCAAATACTCAGTCGAGTCAAGACCTCGTCATGACTACATCCTTCAATGCCTCTCCCATAACATCTCTACCAATGCCCTTCACGTTAACTTCCGACATAGCTGAGGCCTTCCACTCTTATCTGCAAACAGCCGTTGATGAACGAATAGAAGTAGCAACCAGCCATCTAAGAAGCGAAATTGATGAGATACGGAGCGATGTATCTCATGTACGAACGGAGGTTGCTAAAAACAAGTTAGATGTTTCTGAGAACAGGGCAGGTCTTGAAGTTGTTCGAAAAGACAGACACCAGGACTCACGCAGAACAAACGGTTGTGGCCTATGGTACAACTCTTTTGGCTGCAATCAAAGAGGGGGAAGAAAGAAGAAAAGCTGACCGTGAAAGAAGAAAGAAAGAGAAACAGGAAGCAACAATAAGGGAACAAGAAATGAAGAGGAAAGAAGAAGCAGCAAAACAAGAGTTGAAACAAAAGGAACTAGAAGCTAGACTTGAGCTACAAAGAAAGGAACATGAAGCCAAGCTAGAGCTACAGAAAATTGAACATGAATCTAAATTGCAAAAGATGGCAATGGAACAAGAGAAACTGGCCAAAGAACTGGAGCGTGAGGCTGCTGAAAGAGAAGCAGGAGCAACTCTTGTTGAAAACTTCATGAAGTTCACTATGGAGAAGTTCGCGGACATTCAGAAGATTAAATCAGCAGACAATGAAAAGGAGAAGCCAGCGCCCGACTCATGAACGACAAGGTCAATTTCTTTTAAGTTAATTTCTCTGTATCCAATTTGTACAGAAACATGCTATATCATATATAAAATTGGATCAGATTTTGACAAAATCTCATTGTCCACTTCTGAATTTTACTGGTGTGCTCTAGTTGATCTACACTTCTAGTGTACTCAACGAATTTGCATGTGGATATGATGATTATATGATTGATTGATGAATGTGAATGCTTACTGATTTAAATGAATGCTAGAATTTCTAGCATATTGCTCCGTAGCAAACAGTTATTCATATTAATCGAGAAATATTCCCCAGCAACTTTTGAGGGGGAATTTGATTTCAATCATTCCTATTGCTTGAACCTAGTTGGAAAAACTCTGTGATAGAATAGCATAGAATTGTAAAACACAGACATTCTTCCACTCGGGTCAGCAAATGATAGTAAGCTTTGATCGCACCAAAAAGGGGGAAATTGTTGGGAATTATCCCTAAAATCTCCCTTAGGACTTATTTGTAAAAG
>JAPKLW010006817.1:0-16439 GCA_026898455.1 Plectranthus barbatus
ACACGAATTCAAAAATTCTCCTCCTTTTCTCTTCTCAAAAACGGCGCTGATAAACTCTCACTTTGTGCATTTTATCGATGTGTTTATGCTTAGATTATGCTTCAGACTGAGCCATTACGTTGTGTTTTCATGCGATATTCTTATTATTTGAGGAAATATTACATTTGGTCCTGTTGATGTTGTTTTGCACAGATTTTAGGCGTTTCTGAGGATTAATGAGATAATTGAACAAGCATTTCCAGAGTTGATTCATGTTGGCATGCATTGGGAAGAAAAAGAGAGAGAAAAATTACAAAGGGCTCGTGAAAAGGATGCTTCGACACAAAACCGACGAGCCCTTGCATTTCCGGCGTTCGTCCATGCAAAGCCGGCGACCCCACCTCCCAGCCGGCGACCATCTGCTCAGCCGGCGACTGCCCTGCAAATCCGGCGAGCTGCTCTCTCAATCCGGCGACCCAAGGTGCACAGCCGGCGTTCATCACCTTCATCCGGCGATTGGCTTCCAATCCGGCGTCCATCTTTCCCATCCGGCGATCAAGCTGCATTTCCGGCGACTGCATGTGCAAAACCGACGACCACATGTCAAGGCCGGTGGATCGCCGGCTCTGCCTTTTGCTCTCGAAACCCATCCGGCGGTTGCCTTTCCAAACCGGCGATCGCCGGACGTGTCCTCTCCACTCGCCATTTCCGCAGATTTGACGTAAACATGCGTATCTTTTTGCCCAAGTCAGATTAATTCTCCATATCTTTTGAGATTTAAATCCCTCTCCTATATATATGAGTTCTAAAAGCCAGAAATCGTTCCTTCGTTCCACAACTCTTATTTTCAGATTACTACGTTCCAAATTAATTCCTTAGGCTAGAATTAGGGTTTTCTACATGAAATACAAGGAGAACTGGAAGAGCATGACAAGAATTGAAGATTGAAGACTACAGGGTTTTTAATTTCCTTTTCTTATTTTTATGACTCTTCATCTCTTTGTTTTTCTAGGATTTAGCATGTCTGGCTAAATCCCTATTTGGATTCTAGGGTTTTGAAGCTTTGTATTTATTCATTCAACATTTTATGCAAATTTAATGTTCCTTTTCCCTTGATGTTCTGATTTAATTTGGATTTTCAATAATTGCATTAACTGATCATTAATTGTGATTTGAATTGATAGTTTTTGAACCGAGAGGTCTAGGTTGTCAATTAAGACGCAAATTAATCAGATTTATTAGAACAATTATCCGAGAGGGTCGCCTGATAACATTTTCGTGATTGCTCACATCTCTGGAAATTAAATTGGGATTGAATTGCATGAAAACGTTGTTTGTTTAATATTCAAAGTGGATTACCCTGGAATCCTATTTTCTCATTGTTTTCTAAAATCTTTAATTAAACCTTTTTATTTTATTATTGCTTTAAAATCAATTAGTTTAGGAAAACCAATTCCCTTTTATGATTTGCCTAGATAGTAGTACGATATCTACGTTTTAGTGCTTGGTTGTGTTTCGAGCCTGCAGTCCTTGAGTTCGATAAATTATTACTTGCCCTCTGCAGTGGTCTGTACACTTGCAGAATAGCATGTTGAAAAATACGCTGTCAAGTTTTTGGCGCCGTTGCCGGGGACTGCAAAGATTTACAATTAACACTAATTCTGATATTACGCTATTTACTCTAGGTTTTATTTTCTGCATTTTATTTTTTTATTCTGTTTATACTCTGTGCCGTTCACAGGTGTGTTTTCTTGTGCAGGTAGTGTATGCAAACCAGGGCAAAAGGTCCAGCTGCTGAACCTTTAAACCCCGAAATCGAGTCTACCTGCCGAAGAAACAACGCGAGAAGGAAGTTGGCATTTCAGATGGCTGACAATCAGGCGACACAGATAGCTGAGCTGCAGAGGCAGCTAAATGAAATGAATCTGAGGCTTCAAGAGCGCCAGGCTCCTGAAGTGCCACGGCTACCCACCGTTGATGAGATGTACGAGCCGATGACTGACCGGCATCGTAATGCAGATTTTGGGCTGAGGGTGGATACACCGAACTTTGAACTGAAAACTGGTCTGATACATACAGCCCAGCAAAACCAGTATGGGGGACTACCATCTGAGGACCCTCATTTACACGTTCAGAGATTCCTACTGCTCTGCGATACAGTTAAGCAGAATCAGGTGCCTATCGACCACTACAAGAAAAAGCAATTTTAGCAACGGAATTAGCTACAGAATTTTATTTTGTTGCTATGTGCGACAGATCACCAACGGATTCGCTACACAATATAAAAATATTTTGTTACAACGGAAAAAACGACGGATGTGCAACGAAAAATAAAATTTTGATTACAACAACGGAAAGGCAACGTAATTTTATTGTTGCCAATTTTTATTTCAAAAGCAACAGATTAATCCGTTGCGATTTGTTTATCTTTTGCAACGGAGTAGCTCTGTAGCGAAATTTATTGCACGGCAACGGACTAAGTCTGTTGCTACATGCATTTCCATATCATTTAACTTGCTTCGGATTCATTTCGTTGCTATATTTTTTATTTTTATTCTGCTACAGATTGTTCCGTAGCTATATTAATTTTTATTTATTAATTTTTATTTTGCTTTGAATTCTTTAATAGCTATATTAATTTTTACATTGCTACAGACTTTTCGTTGCTGAGTTAATTTTCATATTTTTGTGATTGATTTCCATGATTTATTTTTATTTTCTAGGACGTAATTGTTTTTTTATTTTGCTACGGTTTTTTTGTTGCTGTATTATTTTGTATTTTGCTACGGATTTTTTCCGTTGCTGGATTGATTTTTCATTTTACTATGGATGCTGAGTTGATTTTTATTTTTCTACGGCTAAGTTCTTTTTGCTTCCGATTCTTTTCTTAGATTTCTTTATTCTGCTACGGAATATTTTCGTTGCTCTTTGATTTTTATATTTATGTAACTTGATTTATTGCTACTTCTTTTATATGGATTCTTTGATTCTATAGATTTGGATTTTTTTTTATCAAACTACAAAATAATAACCAAAAGTTTTTGGGCAGTTCAGATCAATAAAAAAATAGATTGTTTTTCAATTTGGTTCAGTTGAAGGGTTTTGCGATCAGTTTTGACAGAATCGACCAAAACTTCGTAAATTATTTAATTTTATACTATTATATATTATTAGATTAAATGATTTTTGATTATGTCCTAAATGTACATTTTATACTCATTGTGTTTAATGGATTCAGTCGAAATAGCTGCAGTATGTCTTTTATATGCTACGGATTTATGCCGTTGCAAATTATTTTTATTTTGCTAAGGAATTACGTTGTCACAAATATTTTTATTTGCTACGGAGTTTTTCCGTTGCTGAATTATTTTTACAATTTTCCAATTCTTGCTTTTTTATTGCTATGGATTTATTCCGTTGCAATGTGTTTCTTATTTCCTACGAATTTATTCTGTTGCAGAATTAATTTTTATATTTTTTCACAGTTAAATTTATTAAAATATTCATTGCTCTCTTATTTTTATTTTACTTGGAATTAATTCATTATTAATTTATTTACTTGTGTATTGCTACGGTTAATTTGTGTAGCTATTTGTTTTACTTTCCTACGGTTTATTTGAGTATCTAATTTGTTTTTTTACTTTTTTTTAGGAAATTATTTTTGTTAGGTTTTTACTAGATACTCGCTTGTTGCTGAGTTACACAGATAAAACACCATCGCAAATCTCGCCGCTTGCCTTCACAAATCCCGCGCCGTTTGTCGTCACGAATCCTGCTGCCTGCCGGCGGCCATACCACCTTGAAACTTGTTGCTGAGTTACACAGATCGCAAATCTCGCCGCTTGCCTTCACAAATCCCGCGCCGCTTGTCGTCACGAATCCCGCTGCCTGCCGGCGGCCATACCACCGTGAAACCGAGTGCAAGAGTGAAGCTGCAAGGAGTGTAGCGCCAGAACTCACAGGAAATCACTTCGTCGATTAGTGAGTTTTTCAATTTTAAGATTCAACCTAGTTCATTTTTTGTCCATTTCACGATTATACTTGGATGATATTTGGCCTCTGCTTGCGTAGCTCCTAAGGAGTTTAATGTTATTTTCGGCGATTTCTACTGGACAGTGTTGAAATTGCTTGTCTTCTCCGCTGCCGGAATCACTCCCGCTAGTATTCACTGTCACGATCCAACGACTGTCAGTTCTTCTCCTCTCTGCCTACCTATTCTCTATTCTGGTCATTTCTCTATTCTGGTCATTGAATTATTTGGACAAATTTCTTATCAAGTGTAATTTTTAAATAAATATATGCCGAAGTTGACATCTATTGAGACTGAGCTTCCATTCAGCTATGGGTATAATTAGTGAAGTGCATGATAATTATTTTGCAAAGTAGTATAATTAATATCAGCTGGAATTTCAATTTCAGATTTTTTAGTTTCTCCTCTTTTGAATAATAAACAAAAGGAGGAAAAGAAAAACTGAATGATGGAAATTGTGGCTTTAGTTATTGGGCAGCATTTACTGTAGCAGTCATATTTTCAGGCTGTCTGTTGCGCATAGAGAGCTGTAAATTATGTAAGTAAATTAGTGATCTGATTTGTGCTACTTGTATTTCTGTACAAGTATATAGTTGAGGCTTCATACATGGAAATGTCAGTTTTTTAGGTTGACATGGTTCTTGTATGAGATTATAGGTTATGCTCAACCAATCTTCAGGCAGAGTACATATTTAAAATGTGTGTTACTAACAGGGCCTACCTGCCAATTATATAGGTTACTTGGTTTTAAATTCAAGATATATTTCATCAAGACTATGATGATTACAATCTGAACATGAGTGCCCTTATCAATATGGATTTCCCTATTTTTTCACTACATGTGAAGCATAGTTCTGTTTCTCAAGCTCGTGCATAGACCATGTCGTTGAAGCTGAAGTTAATGCATTCCAATGTTAATACATTAACATTTTAATTGGGTCCAGCTGCATTTGGTCCAGCAGCTATTTACTAAGGCATAGTTTTAATTGGGTAGTAATTAACTAATGAATAAATGCAGAATTATTTCTTTATGTGTCATCCACTTGTAGCTTAGGTTCAGCAGGTTGGGCCTTTTCTTTCTTTCTTTTTATTAAACAATGGCGATTTCAAGAAAGAAGTTGTACACCACACCACATGTGAATGAAGATGAAATGCTCATACACTTCTTCCAGTTTGATGGTAATGATAAGTCCATTTTTTTTATTATTCAGCTTATGTGTATGTGAAGCATTTATCTAATGAATCTTACATGGTGTGGAGTGCTTGTTTTCCCTGATTTGTGTTTGCTTTAGAACATACAACTAAATAATCTTCTGTACATGGTTGGCTGCAGATCCCGTGACGAAAGTTCTTTTTAACCACACATCACAGGAAACCTAATCCACGACTGGTAACAGTTTTAGCATTCTCTTGATGCATTTTATTTTAAATTCAGTACTAAAATATCTCTGCTTCTATTTCATTAGATTATGTACTTGTGCTAGTGATGTGCTTCAACTCTTTGATGGTTTTTGGAGGTAAATACTGAAGTTCGTAGATTTTTTATAATTTTATTTTATAAATATTACTGCAGATAAGAACCTGTTGGGAAACAAAAACAAGACTCGTGTTCTTGCACAATCCTTTTGAGCCTTCTGCGTGCTTGTAAAGATCATCAAAATAGTGAGTCCAACTTCTCGTGCTTTCAATTTACTTTCCTCAATAATTATTAATATGAGTTATATGACCCAAGTGTTTTATTTCATGGGGTATGGAATAATCAGTCAGTTAAGAAATCATTTTTTTAAAGTTTTATTGCTTTGTTTCTTTCTACCTTTGCTTCTTACTTTTCATCTGCATTGAATTTAACTACTCTTTTTTTTTTTCCCATTTCTATAGATAAATATAATACTTTGTTTAGTCTAAACTTGTAATAATAATACCGTTGCCTTGAAGAAGTAAATGAATATCTGGTTGATTATAGAAATAATTTCTCACGAAATCAAATTTCTATGTATATTTATACATTTCTAGACATATTTAAAGGGACTTCATAGTCAAGAACTCAAGTTGTTAGAGCTCTTTAGACATCTAGTAAGGAAATTAATCTTCAACTTAGTGAACTATAAATTCGAGATAAATTGGATGTGCATCCTTGAGGAAAGTCTCCACTCTATAACCAAACTTACCATTATAATTATTAAATAGGTTAAAGATGTGCCTAACAAAAACCTAACTTTCATGGGCAATAAATTATAATTCTTTACCAAATATCGTAGGCTTCTACAATGAGTGACAACCGCGAATGGATGTACAAGCGTTACAAGTCTGGAGTAGGTCTGAATCCAGATTTTTTAGCTGGACTTGAGAGATTTATTCAGTTTGCGACTAGTCAACCTAGGTTTATGGATGGAGATAAAATTAAGTGTCCATGTACCAAGTGCAAGAATATTCCTTATCAAGATCAATGGGTTGTACGAACGCACATTGGAAAATATGGTTTCGTAAAAAATTATCAAAATTGGAGGTTTCAAGGGGAAACATCTGCGAGCATAGTGACATCTAATGAACCAAACACATACCAGAGGATGGTAATGGATATTGCTGGTTCTGAATATAACATGGAAAATGCTGAAGAACCCCCAAATTCTGAAGCACGACATTTATATGATATGTTAAAGGCCGCTGATACAGAGTTGTGGCCTGGTTGCAGACTTCATACACAAATGTCGCTCGTTGCTCGTCTAATGAGCTTGAAGTCGGAGAACAATATGTCCGAAAAATGCTTTGATCAAATTTGTGGATTGATGAAAGAGATCGTTCCCGAAAATAATTTGGTCACTGATAATTTTTATAGTACAAAGAAATTGTTGCGCGGTTTAGGATTACCAGTTGAAAAGATTGATTGTTGCAATAAGAATTGTATGATTTATTGGGGTGCTGACGGAGAATTAGTTGAATGTAAGTTTTGCGGTCATCCTCGCTTTAAAAATGTGAGTCGAGGGATAAAAAAGAAGCAATCATATAAAAAGATGCACTATTTCCCTATCACACCTCGACTACAAAGATTGTACGCATCTAATGCCACAGCAAAAGATATGCGTTGGCATGCATCATCAGTTGAAGATGGAGTGATGCGTCATCCCGCTGACACGCCTGCGTGGAAACATTTGAACCAATCTTTTCCTAATTTCGCAGACGAGATTCGTAATGTTAGATTGGGTCTTTCCACGGATGGTTTTCAGCCGTTTGGCCAATCTGGTAAACAATATTCTTCATGGCCGGTCATACTAACTCCATATAATCTTCCACCTTGGATGTGTATGAAGGAGCAATATATGTTTCTTACAGTATTAGTGCCTGGGCCAAGAAATCCGAAAGAGAAATTAGATGTGTTTTTACAACCACTTATATCTGAGTTGAGAGATTTATGGGAAATAGGTGTATCTACATATGATGTGTCACAAAAGCAAAACTTTCAAATGCATGCGGCTTTGCTTTGGACAATTAGTGATTTTCCCGCGTACTCTATGTTGTCGGGATGGAGCACAGCCGGGAGATTGGCTTGTCCATATTGTATGACCGACTCACATGCATTTACACTACAATGCAGTGGTAAGCAATCGTGGTTTGATAATCATAGAAAGTTCTTACCTCCCAATCATCCATTTCGAAAGAATAAAAAGGCATTTACTAAAAATAAGGCGATTTATTCTGAATCTCCACCGATGAAAACGGGTGCTGACATGTTGAAAGAAATTGAGATGTTGGGTCTTAAAAAGGTAACTGAGTTAGGCAGCTATGAAATAAATTCCAAAATTACAAAAGCCGGTTTTGGGTGGAAAAAGAGAAGCATATTTTGGGATCTTCCATATTGGAGTTCTTTGTTGATCCGACATAATCTTGATGTGATGCATATTGAAAAAAATGTGTTTGATAATCTTTTCAACACAATAATGAATGTTCCAGGAAGGACAAAAGATACAACCAAAAGTAGGGAAGAGTTGAACTTGTATTGTTCTCGGCCAGAATTGAAACGCGATGATGTGACAGGAAAATATCCAAAAGCTTGCTACATGCTTGACAATTCTGAGAAGAAAATCTTATGTGATTGGATAAGAGAACTCAAGTTTCCGGATGGTTATGTATCCAATATGAATAGGTGTGTGCATATGGAGAAGTTAAAGGTATTTGGCTTGAAAAGTCACGATTGCCATATACTAATGCAACGGATTCTACCAATTGCATTTCGTGAACTACTGCCACTGCATGTTTGGAAAGCAATTACTGAACTGAGTTTATTCTTCAAAGATTTGACTTCTAGAACCATCAACATTGAGGATATGTGTCGCTTACATGAAAATATCCCTGTTATTTTATGCAAGCTTGAGCGCATATTTCCTCCAAGTTTCTTCGACTCGATGGAGCACTTGCCAGTTCACTTGGCCGATGAAGCTAGGATTGCTGGACCAGTTCAATATAGATGGATGTACCCATTTGAAAGGTATAAAACTATACAAACATATGATTTTATTTTCAATACGCATTCTTACATTCTATTAATATATTAGGTACTTACGGAAGTTGAAAAATAATGTGGGGAATAAAGCTAAAGTTGAAGGATCAATTTGCAATGCTTATTTGGTAGAAGAAGCATCATCATTTTGCTCATACTATTTTCAAGACCATGTACTTACGAGGTATACAAGTGTGCCTCGAAATTATGATGGTCGAGGTGATTTGGGAGATGTTGATCCTGAATGTATATCAATATTTAAATCTCCTGGGCAATCATTTGGGAGATCATCACGTAGATATTTAACTGATGAAGAGTACAATGCTGCTACAATATACATTTTGCTCAATTGCAGTGAAGTGCAACCATATATTAAGTAAGTATATCATTGATTTCAACAAATTCAAATCAACTACGTAATTGTAGGATTTTCTATGAGCAGATGCAAATTGAACATCCAAATTTCTCAACTTCTGAGATTGATAGTGCACTGGAAAAAGAATTCCATAGATGGTTTGCTAGATATGTGAGTATCGTTAATATCAAAATCAAATTATTTTTTAATTTTAAATGATGTTTATCTAATTTATTGGTTTCACTTTATGATAGGCACAAGACCATACTAGTAACATCGTCAACAAATACATTATTGATCTCTCAAAGGGTCCGTTACGCAGTGCTTCCAGTTTTCATGGATATTATGTGAATGGGTATAAATTTCATACCATTCAACATGGTTCAAGTAAGACTACGATGAATAGTGGAGTTTGTGTAAAAGGGAGTTGTTATGGTGGGGATGAAAATGATTATTATGGACAATTAGTCGAAGTTTTGGAGCTAGAATATCCAGGTTTACCTGTGAAAAAAACTGTTTTGTTCAAATGTGAGTGGTTCGACACATCAAGAATGGGAACACAAGTTCATCCCGATTACAAATTGGTTTCCATTAACCATAAGCGTAGGTATAGTAAGTACGAACCTTTTGTCCTCGCAAAACAGGCAATTCAGGTCTTTTATTGCCCATATCCTAGTACGAATAGATCTAAAAGTGATTGGTGGGCTGTTTGTAAAATCAAAGCTAGGTCAAATATAGAATTTCCTAACCAAACACCTAGTTCATCAATTGATCCACCATTTCAGGAGGATGAATTACATGTTTTTGCATCTCCAGTTATAGACATTGATCCGGACCCAATCTGTATGTCAATTGGTGGTGAGATAGAAATTATTGATGGTGATAGTGATGGTGATAGTGATGGTGTAATTAGTACAGGTGAGAGTGAAGTGGAGAGTGAGAGTGAGGGTGAGGGTGATGATGATGACGACGATGGCAGCGAATCCAATGAGGAAGATAATAATTAGGTTAAGGTTGATTTATTTCAAAATTTTAAATTGAGTTTATACATTTTGTTTCATAATATATTTATTTATAAAATGTAATGTGAACACTTTGTTTTCTTTACAGATTATGGCTAGAGGCGGCGGAAAATGTGGAGGACGTGATGAGACTTCTAGGCAATCTTCATCATCCAATGCAACAGGTCCAGTTGATGAGGATTCAGATTCTGAAATTTTGAATGATGCTCGAAAGCAGATATCAGTACAACATGGGTATTTTCAATTATTAATATTTATGATAGTTTATTTTATACTTGTAATAATTCCTATACTAATTGTGAGTTAATGGTAGGACATTAATGCCATCGAACAAAATTTCTTCGAAGATAACATTTATCTTCAAGCAAGCTATGGATGATAAAGGTGTGAACTGGAAATCCGTATCAGAAGAAAAGAAGCGTTTATACTTTGATGAACTCAAGGTATAATTTATATATTTTTAAGTATATAGTATAATTTAAAAACATAAATTATATTTTTTAAGTTGCATCTCAGTTAGTCTTTATTTTTTATGTTAGTAATTGATAAAAAGAAAAGTTTTTAAGTGGAAAGAATCATTAGATAGAATTAGTCCAATTGAGGAGAAAATTTTAGGATATTTCTAGGGTGATTATTTGCTTAATTTCCGAGTCTGAGCTATTAGCTTATGACAATTCTAATACAATGACCGTGCAGTGACATGTTTATGCAGCTGTTTGATGATGTTTTAGCCTGTCAACCTATATGCCAGCTAAGTTAGGATCTTTTCTTTAATCTCTAGTGGACATTTATGCAATACTTCTAGTATACATTTATGCAATATTTATTTTTAATTTCTCTTGCTACCTGTCATACTGTTGCATAGGCATAGCTGTTTCAATTTGATGATGCAAAATATATTGCCTCAAGTCTAAGTACAATTTTGGGCAACTGTAATTCAGTAGAATTTATCAGATTTTGTTTCATTATACATATATAAATTATGTTATATATGTGGGTACATATTTATTAACTTAATTCGAGAATAACATATTTACTATATTATTTAAAGCTTTTTTTTCCCCTTCTTCTGTTTATGGGGTCTGTTTATGGGGTCTATTTTCAGGTCATATTTATAGCTGTGTGCTTGTTTCTGATTTGCTGCTGCATTATGTTATCTGTATCATTCATGGTTTATAACTGCTATTCAATCTACATCTTACTGAGTTGTAGGTTCTGCTTCTAGTTTGATGTTAAAGTTCTTCGAGCATCCAAAATATCCTATAAATAATACCATGTGTTCCGAATTGGGTACGATTTATTAAGAATGTCTAAGAAGTAAAAGATGTGTTGTTGAGATATATAGGGTGTTAAATGCCAAAATGTAGGTTGTTGAAGTATTGATTATGGGTATTTTTATTGCTCTAAAGAAGTTATTTCTTGGACAAATCCAGATATCATTGATTTTGTTGAGAACATTTAATTTTGATTCTAGTTAACTTCATACAAATAGATTATGTGGTGCACAACTGAAATTGCTTTTGAATCATTTTCCAGTCTTTTAAAATTCAGACTAATAATAAGGTATTCCTAGTTGCTTGTTTTTTAAAACTTCATTTTATAGCTTTCATAGCAGCACAAACTTTTCCTTATTAACATCATGTTTCAATTGGTCTATTCTTTATTTGCAGAAATACTTCACGTGGGAACCTGAACTTGATAGGATTGTACATGCAGCCTGGCTCCAGAAAGCAGCTGGACGCTATAGAGATATGGTATGTAGGTTGAAGAAGCGCCGGGAAAGACCTACTTTCATCAGTGAACATGCATGGCCACATTGGGAAACTTACTGGAACTCAGATGGCATGAAAGATAAATCGCACAAAGCAAGGGAAAACAGAAAGAGTGGATCGGATATTCCAGGCAAATATATGGCTACACATAGAGGAGGGTCCAAATGTGCACAACAACATGCTATTGACTTGGTATGTACTATATTGATATATACACATGAATATTACATATTTGGAAATTGGTTTTTGATTTGTTTTTGCTATTGTTTAAAGTTGCTGAAACTTGGTTATCTATGCTATTCTACTTGCTCTTGCTGCTGAAACTTGGCTTATTGTTGCTGCTATATGTTGGTTTTGTTGCTCTTGCTGCTGAAACTTGGCTTATTGTTGCTGCTATATGTTGGTTTTGTTTTGTTAAGCTGGTAGTCTATGTTGCTGCAGGCAAAAGAAAAGGGAGTCACCGAGCGTAATATGGATTGGGAATTGTTCTTGAGACTCCACCGGCGTTCCAATGGATTATTTGATAATGATAAATGTACACGCATAGCGGTATGTTAATTTCACTATTAAATTACTATGTATTAACGTTCTTCTATTTAAATGTGTGCCTAACTTAAATGTGTACTTAACTAATATTGTAGGAGGAGGTACAAAAAAAAGCTGAGGAATTGAGTCAGCCTCTACCAGGCACCACCGATCCAGTTCCAGTCGACATGAGCAATATCTACTTCGATGTGGTGGGTGGTGTCTCCAAGAAGAAACGGGTATATGGTATAGGAAGTCGATCAAATTTATATAATGCCCGAGGATGTGCAGCTGCTCAATTCAATTCACATGAGTTTAATAAACAAGTTGAAGAAATGAGGGAAAGGTTAAGAGCAGAGAATATGGAGTTTCAAGCTCAAGTAGAGGCTCGACTGCGAGCAGAAAATGAGCAATTTCAAGCTGAAATGAAAGCCGAAATGAAAGCCGAAATGAAAGCTGAAATGCAGGAGCAGATGGCGGTGTTTTGTGCACAATTTATGAGTTTTAGGCCTCCACCAAAATCATAGGCCATATATTTTATTTTGATAATACTTGAATATTTGAACATCTTAAATATATTGTATTTGCTTACTTTTTGATATAAAACTTATTGTGGTATAATTGTTTTTGAGTAGTATGGTTTTGTTGTTATAGGTTATTACAATTTTTTTTATCAGGTTCTTTTATAGGTTTATTAATATAAAAAAATACATTTAATTATATAGGTTTATTAATATAAAAAATACATTTAATTATAAAAGTGGGTTGAAATGAGCTATTAATTTACCAACATCAATTATTAGCTATGGATTTTTTTGTTGCAAAAGCAATTTACATTAGCTACAACAATTTTAATTAGCAACGGATTTTTCGTTGGTATTATGTTTCATGTTCATACGGAAATTATCCGTCGAAATATAGCAACAGAAATCTTGTTGCAATAAGTGCTTCCATTAGCTACGGATGTATAGCATCGGAATTTCTGTTGCAATGTGTTTCCTTTATTACTACGGAAAATTCCGTTGCACATTCAGCTACGGATATTTGGTTGCAATGTTCATGTTCTGCAACGGATTTTCCATCTCAATTTCCGTAGCAAGATTGAAACGGATCACTTCTTCCGTTGCTATAAGTTAGCAACGCTCAATATAACAACATAAATAATTTGTTGCAAGTCCGTCTTAGGTATTATTTTGCAACGGAAATTTGATGTTTAGCAACGGATAAATCCGTTGCTATTAAACCTCTTTTTTGTAGTGGACTATATTCGGTTGCACCTGTTCCACTTCACCTTGCGCGACAGAGCCTTGTCGTGGTACATGACACTGAACTGCAACGAGATTTCCACGTGGGAGGAGTTATGCAAGCTGTTCCTGATCTAGTTTTTCCCACCCAGCAAGACCATTCAGCTGCAGACCCAGATTTCGCAGTTCAGACAGTTTGCTGGGGAGTCACTCTATGAAGCTTGGGAACGCTTCAAGGATCTCTTGCGCTCCTGCCCTTGCCATGGTTTTACTGAGAAGCAGCAGATGTGTCATTTTTACAAAGGACTGGACAGGGAGACCCAGAAGCATGTGAATGCTTCAGCTGGAGGGTCACTGACTGCTAAACCACCACAGGAAGGGTTAGCTTTACTGGAAATGATGGCAAAAAGTGAGTACAACTGGCCAGCAGACAGGGATGATCACAGAGTAGCAGCAGTTGATGACACTGGAGATTTAGTCGCTGAGGTTAAGTTGATGAGGAAAGAGGTGGCTGCTTCCACCAAATCACTGGAGACCCGGATTGCTAAGCTGGAAAATAACCGCCCGCAGCAAGGTTATGAGCAAACGGAAGATGCAAATTTTGTGAACCAGAGGAACTTCCAGAACAACAGGGGATATCCATCAGGGAACATGGCGTACCATCCCAACAATCAAAATCACCCCAACTTCTCCTACGCCAATCCGAATAATGCACTGCAGCCCCCACCTGGGTTTTTTGTAACCAATGGGGCAGTTGATGGTCCTGAGGAGCCAAGTATGAGAGATCTTCTCACTCAGTTTATTGCAGTGTCCAGTGCCAAGACAAGCAAGATGGAGGGGGACATTTCTGAGTTGAAGACTGCTATGGGAGAAATGGGGAAGCATACGAAGCAGATGGATATACAGATCTCCCAGATTGCCAAGACAATCAGCAATCAGCACACTCCTGGAAAGTTTCCTAGCAATACCGTGGTGAACCCGACGGAGCACTGCAATGCCATTACCACTCGTAGTGGCAGAGGATATGAGGGCCCATCTGTGCCCACTTCTACGCCTGTGCAACCTGAAGTTGCACAGCCTGCTCCTGTTCTTCCTGAAGAAGAACACAGTCAAGGGAGTAAGGGTACTCGTCTTGAGTACAGAACTCCTTTTCCTGGCTATATCGCTATTCCTTACCCACAGCGATTCGCTAAAAAGCCAGTTGTACCTGCTGACCCGCCTGTGCAACCTGAAGTTGCACAGCCCGACCCTGTTCTTCCTGAAGAAGAACGTTTTGAAAAGGGCAAAGAGGTCTGTCCTGAAGACAGACCTGAAGCAGCTGATCCTGTCTCTGTTCCCTATCCGCAGAGACTTGTCAAGAAGAAGAAAGATGAGAGGTACAAGAGGTTCCTTGAGCACATGAAGAAGATCCACATCAATCTACCTCTGATTGAAGTGGTACAGGAGATCCCTGGGTATTTGAAGTTTCTGAAAGACATGGTTACCCAGAAGAAGCCCCTTGGCGCGTTCGAGACAGTGAACATCTTTGAGGAGTGCAGCGCCATTATTCAAAAGAAGATGCCAGTGAAGAGGGCTGACCCAGGATGCTTCTCAGTCCCTTGTACCATCGGGGGGCAGACTTTCGAGAAGGTCCTCTGCGACTCAGGGGCGAGCATAAATCTGATGCCCCTATCCATCTTCAAGAAGTTGCAGATTGGGGATATCAAACCGACCACCATCCGGCTTCAGATGGCTGACAGGTCGGTGAACTACCCTAAAGGGGTAGTCGAGGATGTACTAGTGAAGGTTGGGAACTTTGTTTTCCCAGCCGATTTTGTGGTTCTGGACATGGAAGATGACAAAGGCATTCCGCTGATACTTGGGCGACCATTTCTGAATACTGCGGATGCCCTAATTGATGTGAAGAAAGGAGAGCTGAGCCTGAGAGTGAACGATGAGATGATCACGTTCTCCATCTGCAAGGCCATGGAGAAGAAGAACTGTGGTGGGAGATTCGAGGACTCTGACCGGATCCCAGACACTGATCTACCTGATCCATAGGTCCACCTCTACTGTGTCTAGCTACAGACAATAAATAAAGCGCTTGTTGGGAGGCAACCCAATTCTCTACTTCTTTCTAGTTATTTAAATTTTTGTTATTTCCTTTTATTTTTATTTTCATATTGTACGTTCACTTGTGGTTGTTGAGTTTGTTGGTGCAGGAACAGAGCTCGAAGCACTAAAAATTTCAGAAGTCCATGACCCGTTCTCTGCCGCAGTGAAACATACCAGGTTTTCCCACACATCTCTGTGATCTTCTTTCCCACAAACTTATTCTCTCCTGTGTTTCGAATAAGTTTGGGGGGAGGAGGAGGTGATCGGTTGATGTGTGTTTACTTTTGCTATTAGTTTAGGTTATTTGATTAGTTGATTGCTGCATTAGAGTTGATTTGATTTGATTAGGATTTTTACTTTCGTTTTATTTTATTTTGTTGAGTCTATTGTTGGAACTTGGATGTTGGATAGGAGAGAATTTATATGGTGTTTATTTTTGCGTTATTGATCAAGTTTATGATGACAGCCCTTTCTTTCTCGTGAGACTTATATTGATTGCTGTGAATGATTTGGTGATGTGTGGATTGATGAAATTGATTTTGGCCTCTTGAATAAGCTTATAGCCATGTGAGAATTTGAGCCTAATTTTTGTTTCATTGAGAGTATGTCGCTGTGCATTTGATCTCTAGAACTTGCTCTGGTTTCTTGCTCAAAATTGCGTAGGAGAGTGTCAAGGATTTAGAAGTGATCTTAGGCCATCTTTTCATGAGCCACAATGAACCCAAACACTAACCCGAATGCATTACTCCTTTGTTAGCCCAGTTGAGCCTGAAAGCCTTTTCTTTCTTAACCCGGATGATAGGAGGTGTGGATGGATTTTGTAAGGGTATCCAACAATGTTAGGTGGTGAATGTAGAGTCGTTGTCTAGAGCTGTATGAGGGATCATCTTTGTTAGTTACATCATCAAAAACACTGTCTTCTA
>JAPKLW010006818.1:0-14031 GCA_026898455.1 Plectranthus barbatus
CCACACCTAAATATCTCTTTCAAAACCCTATAAACAAGACATTTGATAATAAATGACATAATTAACTTGAGAGAATGGATTATCCAAGAGTGAAGAAAAGGATAAACAAGTCAAAGAAAGAGACACTAATTGATAGTATATCCAAATGGAAGCATTTATTTTCCCACCTACAACTAAATGATAGTGATTAGTGATTACAACAAAAATAAAATAGATTATCATATGCTTTGTGAAACAAGTTATTGACACTTTGAAGTTCCACTTTTTATTAGATATTGACTTCAATCTCCATTTGGCCGACTTACAAGTAAGGGTAGACTATTCTAAAGATTAACACAAACCTAATTGGTCCCCCATTTCAAAACATAATTGTTAAAGCATTTATTGATGATAATTGGTCATGAATTCGAATATAAAAATATAAAAAAATTCAATTAATTAGTGAATTGAATAACTTTAATACAAAAGTGAAATTTGACACATACTTTTTATCTGCAATGATGGATCTAGCAAATCTTCGTAAGAGGAAATTCATTAGATTTTAGGTAAAAAAAAATATGAAGGTGAGTTAAAATGAGTTTTTTCTCCATTACACTTCATCCTAAACCTCAAAATACCATTTTTATAACCTCATTTTTCTTCTTTACGAGAGAAGCTATCACATAAAAATTCAAATAACTATACTTTTAAAACGAAAAGAAAAAATCGACTGGGGACGCTGGAGTCCACCCCAACCCCCACTTGGATCCGCCAGTGCTTACCTCAATGCACAAAAAAAATATCAGTAAAAATTGAAGAATCCAAAAAATTTATGTAAAATTGAGTAAATTTGCAAAATGTTGTTTGTTCATCATCATTTTAAGCTCCTTCATACCATTCATAATATTCAGAATCTTTTTATTCTTACCGACTTACTTGTAAAGAGAGTTACATCATAAAAAATATTGAATTCCTACAATATTAAATCGTCGAGATTTTTTCATACCAGCTAAATATTGAATTCCTACAGTATTAAATCGTCGAGATTTTTTCATACCATTCATTTAGCTGCATCATAAAAAATATTGAATCTCATGTCAAGATTTTTTCATACCATTCATTTGCTTATTTTCAGACACTTTTTCTTCATCTCGACTTACTTGTAAAGAGAGCTATATCATAAAAATATTGAATCCCTACAATATTAAATCGTCGAGATTTTTTCATACCATTCATTTGCTTATTTTCAGACACTTTTTCTTCTTCTCGACTTACTTGTAGAGAGAGCTATATCATAAAAATATTGAATCCCTATAATATTAAATCGTCGAGTTTTTTCATACCATTCATTTTCTTATTGTCAAGATTTTTTCATATCATTCATTTGCTTATTTTCAAACTCTTTTTCTTCTTCTCGGCTTACTTGTAAAGGGAGCTATATCATAAAAATATCGAATCCCTACAATATTAAATCTTCAAGATTTTTCGATTAGGGAAAAGTATAGAGCATAAAGAAGCACAAATCATGTACCTCATAAATATATAGATATAGATATATATATATACACACATGATTGTAAAATGTAATGAGTAACAAGTTCCACAAAGGATTTGTACATGGCCTCACAGATGCATTCTTGTTTTTCAACACCATCAAAAACACATACAGAAACCCAAAGTTCATCACAACAATCCTAGGTCTGAGGAAACCTTAAAACCCCGACAAAACTTGTAAGGCGACGACACGATTTCTCCGGGAGGGGCATCCGATGCATCAACACCGGTTGGCCGGTTGGAACCGGCCCTGCATTGCCATTCTCACTGATACATCTGCCAAAGACTTGAGGTTGCAGTTGATCAGAGCCTTCACGAAGTAGCATGTCTCGTCTTGAGTATTCCCTTCGGGCACGTCCACGACGAACGACTCGATCACTTTCGTCCCCGGCCTCCCGTCGACTATATCTGGATGGACTGTGATGATGGATGAGTAGTTCTGCAAGATCAACAGTTTAAGGCATTTGGATTAAGTCAAGGTAGATAATCAGAAACAAAGCAGAAAATCCGATTATCTTGATGAATCTTGAACTACTATTTGAGCTTTCATGTGGAGAGACAGAGCAAGATTCTTACCCTTAATCTATGATCACCACCAACAAACTTGACCCCGAGAATGTGCTCCTGGTCGTCGAGCATCTCCAAACGCTCGGTGCTCGTTGTAGCGGGAAGTCCGGACTTCACGTTAACCTCTCTAACACTCCCAATTGTGAGATCACCCTGCACAATGCACTGGCTAACAAAGGGCTTGTACTTCTGTGGCTGATCGAATCTCCTAACCAACGACCAAACCTAAACGATGACACGAAAAGTGAGATGATGGGATCTCCTAAGCAAAGACCAAATCTAAAACAATGCATAAAGATAGAAGTCTTCACACCTAACTCAGTGTGAAGCCAACTAACTATACTATGAGCAGAATTGTATCAATTTGCATGGATATTAACTTCTCAAGAGTGTATTTATAAGGGATTCAAAGAACACTAGGAGAAGCCATGAAAACCCGAAGAGTTGACCCGATTTTTGGGAACAAAATCAAGCACCAAGACATATCTCTCAAGAGATTTGAGCTTTTCACATTCAAATAACACTAGGAGAAGCCATGAAAACCCAAATCTTGAACCAAATTTTAGAAACAAAATCAAACACCAAGACATCTCTCTCATGAGATTTGAGCTTTTCAGATATTATCTGGAAATATAACAAGAAATAAGACCCAATTCACCCAAATTCATCATTTTAGAGCTAATACCCTCATCAAAAAAACAAGTGATCATAATCCATTTCATCATCTCAGCCTCAGTTGAGCTCCAAATTTGAGTTTTTGATCATAATAACAACATAATACATAACCAACCAAGAAAATGGACAAAGCCCACATCTCCAATCTCACACAGCAAAATCTCAAGAAATCAAGAATCCAGAGAGAAAGAAAGCACAGAACCAAAACTAATCTCTTAAATCCAAAATCTACACAAACAACACAAAAAAAGACACACACAAAACACAAATAGTAATACGTATTGTGAGAGAGAAATTACAATGTGAACAGGAGCTTTGATGTGCTTCACAACGCAAGAAGAGCACTGATGCTCACTGGGCTGACGCCTGTGGTAGCCACTCACACACTCTGCCTCCATTTCTATCTTCTCCAAGAAAAATGAAAAACCTCTCAAAGAATTCAAGAATCAAGAAACCCAAAATCAGAAACTCAAGAATCAAACTATGAGCAGAAAAAAAAAAAGGGAATAAGCCCAGGAAGTGGAAGGCTGTGGAAGGGTGAAATGCGTGAATATCAACTCGGGTGTGTGAATATTTAATGAGAGCGTCTTTGTCAGCATGCACCGACCCGGGCCACCACCGGGATGACCAAAAGCGCATTAGACCCAGCAAACAAATATTTTATTAAACAAAATTATCATTCAGTTTTTTATTTTTATTTTTTCCAACCATTGGAAAAAAGTGGATCTTGCCCACGACCTTTTATCGAATAGAATCGATTGTAATGGCCATTGATTCTGTTATTCGTTGATGGGGGCATCCCATTCATGAAAGCTTTGTTAATTGAGGAAATGCTTTTGCAGATTTTCTAATTATTCTGATTCAAACATGTCTCTTGCAAAATCATCTTGGCCGACAAGGGATGATGAATTGAAGTGGTGGTGATGAAGGCTTCCAAATGTATTTTCTTTCAACTTAAAAGAAAGTTCGAATCTTATTGATTTGAATTATTAATTATATTTGATGAAAAATGTATGACTTCTCAACTAAAAGCTTATACATTTAAGTGCTAAACTTTTCCTATGGATAATCAAACGGTAAAATTCGCTAGTCACTAGTTAGGTGTTCGGTTAAGCTCTATCAATTAAGTGGGGTCTAAATAATATACAATCAATAAATTAATTTATTATTTTTAATATTTTAAATATATAAAGATCTTGCCTAATCGGCAACTTAGGCACGGCTTAACGACCAATATTATGGTTTTTGAGTTGGGTAAGGTTGCTTAGAGCTCTAGATTTATTTTAATAACACTAATCGCACCCCTCTCATTCCTAAATCTATAAAGAAGAAGGAACAAGTTGCATAGACATACTTAACTAACTGAAAATGCCTAATATGGGTCCCCTACTCAAAGCGTAGTGATGAAAGCGCCTTATTTGTAATCAAGATATTATGGGTTCAATATTTCCTAATGACATCTAGATATGTTAATTTAAATAAAAATGCATTTTTATTTTAAAAAATCTAACACGGCCAATATTATGATTTTTTAGTTAGCAAACAGTTGCTTAAACCGACTTTTACTATTTACGCCCCTTCATTTCTAAACCTACAAAAAACTGAATTTAACAAATAAATCATATTCATTGGGTAAATCTCACTCGTGTAGATATTACTTTATGTACACATAGTCAATTTTTTGTTTACGGATGAATACGAAATGCTAAAACGTCCAATACAACATATATTCGAACCAAACAACAAAGACATAAAATCACCCTTAAACCCTATGCAAAAACAAAACAAAAGAAGGTGGTCTAAGACAATAATTTCACCAAGGCATTCTAGTATGGGTACAAAAGGGTTGAAGATAAGGAATCAACAGCCACAAATGATGATATTCTTCAACATGCATATGAATGGTAGTCTTGAATCCAGGGTCTAAAAGAAAGGCCCCTTGTGAGCCCTATTTCTTCTTTCTTTTTGGCCAATCACATTTGTTTTTTTATCAAGAAAGTTAGGTTTCATGTGATTTGAGCAACCTTTTACAATCATGGGGCCTCAAGTTTGTCTTGTAGCAAGGTTGTTTAAGTTATTCCAATCCTTGTTCCTCCTATTCCCATGGCACACTTGTCACTCTATGTGTGGAATAGTTTCTATAATTTGTGGGGCATTTCATCAATCCCATGTGGGCACTTGACACCCCCACTTTAACTTCATGGATACTTTATATATTATCTTCATAGATACTTAGGGTTGTTATATCTTATGTTTAGAAAAATTGTGTTTATCTTTTAATAATACATATATTTTTTTTTTCTAATGGTTGATGTGATCAATCTAAAATCTGAAATTTATTTTTATTTGAGAAAGATTTTGTTTTGTGTAGTATCATATAATATATGTGATGGAATCATTAATGTCTAAACCAATGTGTGTGATATTTTTGGCTTTAAAGTCACCAAGTTTAGTTTAGATGTTTTTGGATTAATATTGTATCTTAAATTAAAGATCATAAAGAGAGTTTTGTTTCAATTTCTTATTTTCATAAAGTGAATTTAAAGAATTTGAAGTATATTTTTGATAATAAATATGATCACATTAACTATTTTGTACTTATGTGAGAAAAATGGGATTGTCAAATGAAAGGGTGGTGCATAACATTAATTCACTTTTCTTTTCTTTTTGCAATTAAATAAATATCAACAAACTTCTCAATAAAACAAATATAGCATGGTCAAAAAAATATTTTGTCAAACCTGTATTTTTGTATTAAGTTGAAAATTTGATAGTACAATTTATAATATCTATAAAATACTTTGTTTTTAGAAAAATTGGGCAAGTGGATATATTCATTTATTTTTAGTTGGACAACATGATACAAATTAGTTAAGTTATGGATTAGAAACTCAAAAAGTAATCTTCAATACATGATTCAAAAGATCCCAATATTTGAGAATTTATTTTTATGTCTATATTGAAAATGAAATATCTTTTGAATGTGGATAATTCTAAGATGTTACTTCCTCCGTTCTGGGTCATTAGTTTCACTTTAACCGGCAAGATAATTAATGTTTGTGAGGATAGTCGAATTAATATTTTATTGATATATGTGAATTCATTTTTATTTTAGAAAATAAGACTAATTTAACGGGACTGATAAAAATAAAAAGATGGGAATAATTTGACGAGTCAGAGAAAGCATATCATATCAATTACATTATTGGTGCCCTTTTTCTGGTAAATAAACCATGTGAAGAAAAAGGAAAGAAATATAAAAGATTTTATCTTGAATTGCTTGGTTTAGTTGAGATTTCGTTTTCAAGTTGATGAATAACACTTTAATTGTGGATATTTTGAGTTTGATTTGGACTATTTTTGGCTTATTTTAGTTTATTATTATATGAATAAAGTAAATTTTTTTACATATACGAACTCTTGGATTATATATTGAGGTACATCATTGAAATAGGATAGAAAGTATCTTTTTCATTACTCGAATTTGAATAATTAATTATAAATAAATCATTTAACCATTATAGTTGGAGATTGAGGGCGACTTCAATTAAATAGGTTTTTCATCAAGAAAAAACAGATAATTTATGGATGTTATTTCCACATATTTCGATCTCATTCCCATTGGAGGGGCAGATTGGGCCATGAGTTTGTATATCATGTTACTTGTTTGATTGTACTTGAAATTAAACATAAGGTTTTAACTTATGAAAATTATATGCTAAAAGTATATGTTTTACTTTCGTAACCGATAACCGAACCAACCGACCGAATAATTATATAATAAATTAAATAATATAATATACTCCCTCTGCGCGTCCCGGGTCATTAGTCTTATTTACTTTTGACACAATTATCAATGTTTGAGAGTGTAGTAGAATTAATATTTTATTGGTGTAAAGAAATTTTTTTCCATTTTAGAAAATGAGACTAATTCCACGGGACAGACGAAAATGAAAAATGAGACTAATGAGGCAGGACGGAGGGAGCATATTATATTATATTATATAATTATAATACAATAAAACCTAAAATCGAAATCTCATTCCCCTGAATCCCCTCGCCCCTCCCTCCTCAGCCCCAACTCCACCGACGAGAAGAACGCAACGTAGACCTCCTCTCCATTGTCGTCATTCCACTGGTGAGAAGAACCCCATCAGTTGGAACCGAACCGAACCATGCAGTTCGATCTTTAGTCGTTTTATAGAAGGATTCGGTTTGGCCCGGTGCGGCCCAGTTCGGTCAATCTTGAATTGAACCGGCCAAATGCTCAACCCTAATATTTTGGTCGTGCCTTTGTCCATAAGAAAATGTTACATGCTCAACTCAATAAGTTTTCGCAATTGTCCTATGACTCTTTATGAGGCAGCTGTAAATTAAATAGTACCTCGTGCCCAACCGGTTCATTTATTATATTTAAATCACTTCTACATTAACACGTATTTTGATCCGGAACCAACAAAAAATCTATGGCAAAGGCTCTTGAGATTCAAAGGTGTTCTGTTATAAACAATAAAGTACATATATTTATATAAAAATGACCTCATATTTATGAATTTGGAATTTTAAATTAGCTTTGGAAATGTAATTTTAAACATTGTTAAAGCTGAGTAGTGATTGGAAATGTCTTCAGCAAAAATATTTTTATATTGGAAATTGATTGATATTTTTGGATTGGTTTTAGGTTGGAAATCTTTACAATTCTTTTAGTATGTTTTATAAATAAATAATATAAAACATAGGTATATGAAATAAAATTAAAGTTGATGGGATTGGTATTTTTTAAAACAAAAGGCAAAAAGTATTATTTTTACCTCTCTATCTCATTCAATATATTAGTAGATTAAAAAAGTAGATTCTCAAAATATTATATGATAATACATAGGGTTTAAAAATTCAAGTAAATAGTAAATTGATGATTTATCTGGAAACACAAGTTATGTGAAAACGTGTCGCAATGCTACAAATTTCCAATTCTCTTTCATGTGGGTGAAGAATCTCTCTCTTAGTGATGTTGTGTCCAACATTAAAATATCATAACAAAAGTTATATATCTCTTTTATTTTATAATGAATATAATAGTAAAAGCATATCGATGTTCTATTATTATACTCAATTCTTGTACCATGGAATCTCAATATTTAATTCAAGATTAGTGCATTGTTAATGATTATTGGGTAAGGGATATTTTCTCAATTATTCATCGATTTATAAAAACATAATTTATATTTTCGTACTCAACTTTGTATATATGTTTTTTTTTCTTAAATATGAAGGACGAGTCTCTCCTTGGAATAAGGTGTGTGAGCAAGAATGATATTTAGTGGGGGCATATGGATTCACTAGAGTGAGCAAAATACCCGAAAAATCGAAAATTCAACCGAATCGAATAAGTTTCGGTTATTTTGGTTTTCGTTTCGGTTCAATTTTTTTTTTTGGAACCGTAATAACCAAATTAACCAAACTAATCAAAATAATATATTATTATTATTATTATTATTATTATTATTATTATTATTATTATTATTTTTAAATAATATATATTATTTTTTTTAAAATAATAATTTTGGTTTCTGTTGATTTTCAATTTACAAGTGATAATTTCAGTTATAACCGAATTACCAAAAAAAAAAAAAACCGAATTTAAAATCTCGGTTTGGTTTTTCGGTAATTCGGTTCGGTTTGGTTACTTTCATTTTAATTTCAATTCGGTTATTTTACGTGTAATAATCGCACCGAATAACCAAATACTCACACCTAAATTCCACTAATAAATAAAGACATTATATTTAAAAATCCTGAGATGTCTACGCAACTTTCTCTTGAGATAACCTTCGAAACAATATCCTTTCCCATTTGATTTGTTGGGCTTTAAAAAAACAGAATTTAAAATTTAATTTGGTTATAACCTAACTCGAACAACTTGTCTTTGAATATCCGAGTGTCTGATTAATAATGTTTTTTTTGTGTGAGAGTTTGGATAATTAGGTTTATCTTTTTTTAAGATTAACATAGAATAATTTTTTTCCCTTGAAAACGTGTTACATCATAAAAGTATTAGATGCATTGTTTAAAAAAAAAACATGACTTACCATTATAGCAAAATATGATATAACCTCAAACTTTCAAGTTAGAAATAACCTATCAACTTGAATAATATACACTATTTTACTCAATAATTCAAAATATACAGTCATTTTTGCATTTTATATTTTTTACCCAAATGATCATCATAGTTTCTTTCATGGCAAAAATTTAAGTTAGGCACGCCTAAACGGTTTAGGCGGGTTTTATCCATACGCAAATGAGTTCATCTATCTCAAATAGGGTTTATTAATCATCAATTATGATATATTAAATGTGTTTGGAACTATTTAGGCGTGCTTAACTGAGTCCTTTCCCTCTTTCATTTGTTTGTCTCATTGTAGCTAGTCTACCATGCAAGGCCCAATAAATCAATCTTACATTTAGGCTTGTTGGGTATCTCAATCAAAAAATTAAAAATAAAAATTATTGTTTTAATTCCAAGCAAAAGAAGAATAATGATATGTATTCGTACTAGAATAAGAGAGATTCTGAAGATTTATGTAGATGAGATGTATAATTGAAGAGAGTTTAAACCAAATCCATGCTAAGATGATAGAAAATCCAATACTATATGGAAATAAGAATGTATAGTTAATGAAATAATTTCATGTGCACTAATCTACTTGATGCATCTTTTTTTTTTCTACCAAATTTAAGTTTAACTAAAAAATTTGTAATTAAGTATTATTCATCTTGTGAACATATTGAATTAGTTGATATGTGATTTTATAGTTGGAAACTTATAAACTTAAAACTTAATGTAAATGACTAATTTAAGGAGTATTATTGATCCAGGCGATGAATTCTTGAATTAGAATTCGAAAATTTTCGAAAATTCTCATTCTAAGATCTTAATATCCGATCCTGGATTAAGAGTTTTATTGATTCTTGAGGGTTCAAATTGAGAATTTATTTTTTCAAAGCTAAAATAGATAAGACTTCATAATCAAACTATTCACATTTGACTTTGTATAGTATTAAAGAAGAAAAGGTGCCCAATTTTTAGGGGCTAGGCCCAAAGCAAAGCTTACACCACTAGGGCTCCCCCAACTTTCAAAATTATGTGTGGTAAAATAAATAAATAAATAATTGGGGGATTTTATCTGACTTGTTTATATTTAAAATATAATTATTTAGTCATTAATTGCCATTAATTGTTTATTCTCAAATGGTGAATAAACATAATTATATTAATTATTAAAAAAAAACATAATTATATGACTTTCTTGTTTTTTTACTTGGTTTCCATCTTTGGCTTTTTCTCATCATCAAATTTGCCATATTTTTTTGCTCCCCCATCTCCACACACACACACACACATTCAAAATCAAATCAAATTCCTCACTGCGTCAAACGATTTTCAACCTTTTTTTTCCCTTTCGAGAATTCCATTTCTGGTTTTACACACTTCACACACTTGTTCCCCCGCCCAGAGCTGAGATTAATTCTATAATTCGACGATTTTAGACTTTTTTTTTTCTGCTCATCTTTCGTCGGAAAAGGAATATTGAATGTTTTTATCTGGTTCGGCTTTGGCATTGCCGGGATTGATTTGAAGCCGAGTTTTTAATTAGGGTTTTGTATCAGATTACTTGATCAGCTGTTGGGTTTTTTTTTTAGTTAGTTTTTTTTGGGCAGGGTTGGGTTGGGTGGTTTATTGAGCAATATATTATTGGGGATTGGGAAGTTTGGTATTGAGTTTTCTGAGTAATTTGTTTTAAATACCATTTATTGCCTTTTTTTTTTGGCAAGTGTATGTAGTATATGCAGATAAGTTGACGCCTACAACTTCCTTTTTCCACGTTAGGGTTAGATTCTCTATTTTGTGGGAGAAAGCCTCAATTTTGTGGCTTGAAACTACATTTTTGTTGTTGGTTGTGAAGAAATTAAGTGGGTCGATATATATATATATAGAGAGAAGGATTGCTGGTCCTTCTTTTTCCTGGTGTGCGTTTGAGTTGTGTTGTAGAGAAGGGACTAGTGTATGGGAGAACATGAAGGATGGACTGAGACAGTTGAGCCATTGCCTAATGGGCTCTTACCCGGGACGGGTCATGTTATGCGTGCCTTGGATACAGAGCGGTGGATGAAGGCAGAGAAGCGGACTGCGGAGCTCATTGCCTGCATTCAGCCCAACCATCTATCAGAGGAGCGCAGGAATGCTGTTGCAGACTATGTGCACCGGCTCATTATGAAATGCTTCCCCTGTCAGGTTATTACTTGTTTGAATGATTGCACAGTTACATTTTGTGCTCTTGCAACTGAACTTATGTTTCATTTAATGGATACAATTAATGCTCTTAATTTTTGCTTAATTATCCATATGGCACGGGGAGTTCATATAATGATATATTCCTTTATCAGAATGTTGTTTGTATGTTGCAGGTTTTCTTGCAATGTCTTCTATTTTGTATTTTTCTAGGTGGAGAATACAATTATATTTGATGTTAAATAGATAGAATTGGATGATATAACTATTCATGAAACTCAGGTTGATTGGTAAGTTTCTCTGAGAACAATGGAACAATATTACCACGGTGAAACTTTGTTTAATGATAATGGCAAACTATCATTTTTGGGGAGGTTGGGTTTTTTGTATTCTTTGTTTAGGACTCTATAACCCTTTGCCTGTCACCGCAGGTCTGTACCTTCGGTTCTGTCCCCTTGAAGACTTATCTACCTGATGGAGACATTGATCTGACTGCTTTCAGTCAGAATGAGAATTTGAAAGATACATGGGCCAATCTGGTTAAAGATATTCTAGAGAGAGAGGAAAAGAATGAAAATGCTGAGTTTCATGTGAAGGAGGTTCAATATATTCAAGCCGAGGTATGCCCTCTTTGTGATGATTGTGCTCATTTGGTGGACATCGTTGTAGTTTGAGCCCTAAATAAAATTCCAACTTAATGCTTTTTAGTTATAGTGCTCATTCTGTTCCTTTTCCTCAGTCATTCAAATTCTTCCCCCTCTTATTCTAGTTCATATGATATTATTGTCATCGTTTCAACATTGTTCTGGCATACTGCATCAGTTGTTACTTCCAACCAAGTATTTTTTTTGTTTACTCATTTCTTATTTTATTCTTACATTTCCATAAAGAAGGTGTTGAGCACACAAATACAGTTAATAATGTGTGTAACTACATTTCTCTACTATATGAGGGCTAAACACTAGCAACTTGAAAGAAGTAAAAGGCCCGGCCCTTTGGAGATTGACAGTGGGAACCAATTATATTCCTACAAATACTACCCATACACATCTTTTCCTTTCAGTGACGTTTTTGTTCTGCTATGATCCTAACTTTTAATTATTTCAACGTTGTGCAAGATAGTTCTTAAATAAGACCCCATAAACTTTGGCTTCTTAAAGGATTGCAGTTTATCAAAACAATTTAGTAAGCAAACTATGTTTCCTGAAGGAAGACACATGCATCCTCCTCTTTTGCTCCAGCTTTTCTTTTGAGAGGAGCATTTTGTTTCACACGTTCATCCTCTGCTTTGGGTTTTAATTATCTGTTTTTCTGTGGATGCAACTGTGATCTTTATGATTTGTCCAATGTCCCTGATCCCTGGATATAGATATGAATATTGTATGAGTGTTTTTTCCCTTGGAGATGTGTCATCATTTGTTAAAATCAGTGTTCAATCTTCAATATGAGCAGCAAATGAGCATAATTATTTTATTGGCCAGTTAAATACTACGTCAATAAAAGATTGTATCAAATGGAACAGGTTTTTTTATTTCAGTATTGTAATGAATGGTTTCATGTCTCTTAAGTTAGTAATTGCTATATTTATTTACTGTAAAAAAAACTTTGTTTTATGTTACAAACTCACTTTGTTTTATGTATCAGGTAAAAATAATTAAATGTCTTGTTGAAAACATTGTTGTGGACATATCTTTTAACCAAGTTGGTGGGTTATGTACGCTCTGCTTCCTTGATGAGGTGAGTAGTTTCATAAATATGATATTTTTGCATATATATATATATATGTGTGTGTGTGTGTGTGTGTGTATCATTAAGGCAAATAATTTTGTGTCTCACCTCAGCTTTTCCATGTTTGGTTCCATAGGTTGATAATCTAATAGGTCAGAATCATCTGTTCAAGCGTAGTATTATATTGATCAAAGCATGGTGCTATTATGAAAGCCGCATATTGGGTGCTCATCATGGACTCATATCTACTTATGCCCTGGAGACTCTAGTTCTTTACATCTTTCATGTATTCAACAATTCCTTTCATGGACCACTTGAGGTGATTTTGTTCTTTTATTTGTCCATAGCTGGACCGCTTTCTCGTGTGATTATTCTAAGCACTTACCTAAAACTTGTAGGTCCTATATCGTTTTCTGGAGTTCTTTAGCAATTTTGACTGGGACAATTTTTGTCTTAGCTTATGGGGACCTGTACTCATCAATTGCCTACCTGATGTGACTGGTATTAAATTTAGCGATTTTTTCTTGAACTTTATTGCATGCTTGTATACCATTTCTTTTTCGCATGCTTATGTCCATTTCTTTTTCCTTGATGTGCTGTCTCATGTGCTCTTTTTTTGCAGCGGAACCTCCTAGGAAAGACAGTAGTGAGTTGTTACTTAGCAAGTCATTTCTTGATGCTTGTAGCTCTGTATATGCTGTTTTCCCTGGTGGCCAGGAAAGCAATGGACAGCAATTTGTTTCCAAGCACTTTAATGTTATCGATCCTCTACGGGTGAGCAACAACCTGGGACGTAGTGTTAGTAAAGGTAAGCTTGGATTAGTTTTTCAGATTATTTTTTCTCAATTGTTTTTTCATTGGTGCTCTTTTTACTAGTCTTAGTTGTTGTGCATGCTTCGTTCTATTCCTTTTTTTTAATTATTATTTCATTATCACTACTTGTTGATTGGTGCATGGGGTCTTTCCTTGTGGATAGCCTAGTCCTGAAGTCTATTTTTGTTCCTTCTGGAACTTGTCTTGACAATAAAATTACTGTCATTGGTTAAAAAGCTGCTGGATTATGAGGGCTTTCCTCTTTTTGTAGGCTTCAGGTCTCTAAGTACCATCTGACATTAAATATAATGTATGAATTATGCTATGCTTCCGCTGACCATGTTTCGATGTGTATGAGCCTGGTTCATGTCCTGACATGAACATTTGGCATCAACATTCCTCCGCTTTGTTTGTCATTAACT
>JAPKLW010006820.1:0-16433 GCA_026898455.1 Plectranthus barbatus
CAAACTGCATCAAACCAGTATTGGTAATCTTTGATATCGCCAAATCAGCGTCAGAAGGCTTGTCGTGATAGCTTGCACGGAGGGCAACTTCATCTAAGATTTGGTTCCTAGTGACGTCAAGTATTTCGCTCAGGGATTCCATGGAAAACTTTGAAGGGAAAAGTTTTTGTTCGAAGAAGGATGGTGACGTTGAAGATAAACACAAGTGACCCTTTTTTATATAGAAGGGAAACACCTCTCACATTTTATGATTTCGTATTGGAAAATGAATCGTCGCCAGATAATGAAACGATACGAATGCATGGGGAGTCAAATCACTTCAGCAGTGATGGTTGATGTTCAGATCAGCATATGGCTCGAGATGATTTTTATTATTATTCTGATCTCGTCTATGATATTATGATGTCATACTTCTTTATTCATGTCTGCTGAATTACAGCTACATATGCCACGTCATATTTGGAAGAAGCTTTAGCCAGATTTGATACAGGAAAATCTGCATGTTTTTAAAGCAATTAATATGCCTAGGAAGCTAAACTAGTTCGGAGATCGCCACGTATACACACTCGAGTGCTTCTCAGAGAAGATGGAAGGAAACGACAAGACGTGCGCATTTGAGATCGTTGATCTTAATCATGGCTAGTAGAGAAAGTCACAACCGTTGGATTCTCTACCTTATCCGTCTAGCAAAGTGCTTTGAAATTTAGCCAGCACAGGAACGTTGGAAGATGCTAAGTGAATCGATCGCACATTTGTGATTATACACACTCCAACTTACTTCTGCTAAATTTTCCGCAGTCATGGAACGTATGATTTCGAATTTTTGATGCCAAGTCTTGACTGCTGAATACAGTCAACAAGGATCGTGGGGTGCGGCGACGAATAGGACTGTGCCACGTCACCAGCACTCACATATTTGACGACGTGCATACTCACACGATCTAACCATATACCCCAACCGTTGATTGCAGCTAAAGCGAATGCAATCCTAACCGTCAATCTCTTCTCGTACTCCGAAATCCTCTACACAATAATTAGATTTCAAATCCCTACCAATCCTCAGAAACCCTTCACCTCCATCTCTGAAAAACCCTCTCAAAATTCTCAGAAAAACTACCAAACCATGACTTCAAATCAAAGTTCTTCAACCTCCTCACACCAAGACACAAATCAATCTCTAAATCCCGAATCTTCACCTTCAGAAAACCTAGACACAACTCAATTTCAACAACCCACATTCATTTATCCCGCCACCACTTGCTCACCCCTGCATGTTCGACATGCACCCGAGTTCACTGGAATTGAGAAGAAAGAGGACATTGATGAGTCCATTCCTTACTGCACATTGGTGACTATGGCCAGACAGAAGAAGCTGTCCACTCATTCGGCGGAACGGAGACGAGTGGCCCAGATCATGAAAGACAGGATTCTGTACATGCCTCTCGCCAACAAACACTTTCCCAAATGGATTTTAAATCTCCTTGATTCCGAATTACTGGTAAAGTATCTCACTGCTGAACCTGATCAATTTCATCCTCACATGGTTGCTGAATTCTATGCGAGAGCTGTTATGAGTGATGATCAGAAGTCATTCAAGACATGTGTTTATGGGAATATTGTAGAAGTTAATGCTGATTTGCTGTCTCGTACTTTTGGACTTCGAAACTTTGGAACCAAAATCTCTTAGTATAAGGTGAATGATATAGCCGAAATGGAAAGGAGGTGGAACCACTGGAAGAAGTCAGGAGAGAAAGGGCAACCAAGTACGTTTAAGGTTAACACCTCGATCAACACCTTGACAGAGGAATACAAACTACTTGCAGAAATTGTAATAAAGATGCTCCAGTGTGATGCTGGCTCTTACTCGGAGCTCTCTGCTAAGAAGTATGCCGTGATGATGGCATTAAACGATAATGTTAAAGGTAATTGGGCTGAGTTCATATTTGAACGCTGGGCAGAGCATGCCAAGAAGAATGCACACATGGAAATAGATGGAACATTCTCCTCGAATGTAAACTTTGGGCTGAAGATTAGTAAATTCTTGGAAATTTTGTTTACCAACACAAGAGTAGATCGTGGAGTTGCACTCCTTTCTAAAGACTACATTCCTGTAACAAGACACAAGCCTAAGCCGGTCAATACTAGAAATCCTAGGAAGTTAACCGGGAAATCCAATGTGGACAAGGCTAAACCAACATCCCCAGAGGAACCAGATGAAGCAAGTTTAGCAGTACCCACACTCCAACACTCCATTCCCATAACAGAAGAAGAATTAGCAGTGTTGAAGAGGAATGCAGAAACAGATCAGTGTTTCAAAAATCTTGAGGAAATTGAGAAATTAGGAAACTTACCAGTTGATCAGATCAACGACATCATGACTTCGAAGGAAGCAGAACAGCTTCCAACTACTCTTGGGGCACTGGCATTACCTATTCAACCAAACAAGAGAACCGCAACAACTCCTCCTGTGACTAAAGCAAAGAAGAAGACCCGGAGAAAGTTGGAACTACTTACTGATAAGGAAGCATTAGAGAAAGCAGAAGCAGAAAGCAAGACTGCTAAATCTGCTGAAAGAACTACTACAGCAGAAAAGGACTCTACAGAGAGTGCTACTGAGGACACCGCTGATCCAGATTACATCCCTAAGTCTCTCAAAATTGTAGAAGAGCACAGTCCGGAAACAAGGAAAGCAAAGAGAAAGCGCATAGCTACTCTAAAGGAACTCGAGAAAAGAGATTACCAAAAATTCATCAGTAACCTAACATTCGAAGGCAGAGACAGAAACTTTGAACGAGTCAAATCTGCTGCTGATGAATTTATGGTCCAGAAGCACGCTGCTAAGCAGGCCCAATTGGTAGCACAGCCTATCCAGCAAAGGGAAAGCACCATAGGAGATGGTATGCCCTCACAGGGAGCCTTGACAAATGAAGAGGCTAACAACGCAGACAGCGCCCACGAAGAAGTCGTAGCTAGCAGAGCCAAGGAATCTAACACAATGGATGTAATCTAAGCAGTGCACGAGGAACAATCACCAGCAGTGGCGAATGTTGGTGAAGGAAATCCAACTCCAGCAGAGGACGAGGAAACGGCAGACATTCCAGCAGATATCACCATGATGAATGATGATGAAGCTCCTGCTGATGAACTGCAACGCCTAGCAGACGAGGCCAAAAAACAAAGAAAAGGGAAAACTGATTCAGAAGAGGAAACCATTCTCAATACCTCCTCTGAATCGCAGATAAACCTGGCAGAAGAAGGACTATCAGATAAAGGACTCTCACAATTACTGCGGTCTGGAGCCGTCACTGATGCAGAATCGAGTAGAGGAAGAGATACTAAAGAACAGGTCGATTCACTTCTTCATGATTCACATTCGCCTGTCGAAGAGAACGATTCTCTACTCTCTGATCTTGAATCATCTTGCATTTCTGAATCTGATGGAGAATCTGAGGAGATTTTTAATGCCAAATACCTGAGGAAGGTACCATCTGGATCAGACACTCCTCTCCGAGTGCCTCTCAATGGGCTGCCTGGACCACGTTATCTTCTACGAAGAATCGATCAATGGTGTGCAACGGTCTACCCTGAAGAAAGGTCCAACTCAGATCTCACCCCTATGGCTGAAGAGATCAAATTGTTCGTGCAATCTGAAACAGAAAGAGCCATTGTTGATTTATTCCATACAAAATTGGATGAATCAACATCGGAAGGACGCTTGTTCGCAGAAGAATTCCGACGATGGAAGAAGTGTGATTATATTATGCATCAACTCTGTTTTGAAGAGAAAGCACTGGTTTTTGCTGCTAAGGGATTAAACTTCTGGAGACGTGAGGAACGCTGGTGCTTCGATTGGATTGATCAAGTTCCGGGGATGAAACAGTTCTCAGATAAACAGGTGATGTGTAGACTTCAAGCCATCCGAGAACACCGTTTTCTCTCAAAGACTGCGGGGCTACCTAAATCCACATTCGTGCCCGACGGATACTCTGATGCCAGGGTTGAACTGTCTAAGCGTCAAGCAAGAGCTGCTGTCGCTTACAGGAAACGACAGATGGAGTATAAAATTCAACAGGCAGAGAAACTCAAAGCTCGAGTAGCGGCACAGGCCACTGAGCGTGCTGCTCTGGAATTTGATTACCGCGATATGCAGTTGGCTAAGTTCCTGAACATTAATATTCAGGACATCGTGAAGGAAGCTCAGAAAGCTGAAGCTCAGATTGTCCAGGAGACCACACAAATTCTGGATGCTGCTAATCGGATAATGCATGAGGAATTATGCTATCAGGCATATGTTGCTGCGAGTACTAGTCACACACAGCAATCATCTATTACAACGAGTCAAGAACTCATTACGTCTACTTCCTTCAATGCCATTCCCATAATCTCACTGCAGATACCCTTTCCATTGACTGCGGAAATAGCTGAAGCCTTTAACTCTTATTAGCAAACAGCCATTGATGGAAGAGTAGAAGCAGCTACCACTCATTTGAGAAGAGAAGTTGATGAGATACGGGGAGATGTATCTCATATACAATCAGAGGTCGCTGACAACAAGTTGGCTATTTCTGAGAATAAAATAGGTCTGGAGGTTGTTCAAAAGGATCTAGCAGAAACCAGGACGACCTTAACTAACACTGTGGTGGCCTATGGTACAAACTTTTTGGCTGCAATCAAAGAGGGGGAAGAAAGGAGAAAAGCTGACCAGGAAAGAAAAAGAAAAGCAGATGAGGAGTTAGCCGCAAGGACAGAGGAATTAAGGAGAAAAGAAGAAGAAGTGAAGGAGGAGTCAAGAAGAAAAGAACTAGAAGCTAAATTAGAACTACAAAGAAAGAAACATGAACTTCAACTGCAAAAGATTGCAATAGAGCAGGAGAAGCTGGCTAAAGAACTGGAGCGTGAGGCTGCTGAAAGAGAAACAGGAGCAAATCTTCTTGAGAACTTCATGAAGTTCACCATGGAGAAATTTGCTGATATCCAGAAGAGTAACTCATCGAATTCAGCGGACAGTGAAAAGGACAAACCAGCACCCGACTCATGAACGACAAGGTCCAATCTTTTTATCCGTTACTGCCTGAATCTAATTTGTATTTAAACTTGCAATATCATATATAAAATTGGATCAGACTTAGACAAATTCTCTTTGTCCACCTCTGATTTTTATTGGTGTGTTCTAGTTGGTTTACACCCCTGGTGTAGTCAACAAACTTGCATGTGGACATGAAGAATAACATTGTGATTGATGAATGCTTGCTGACTTGATGGATGCTAGAATTTCTAGCATATTACTTTTATGCAAACATTTACTTATATTTAATCGAGAAATATTCCCTAGCACCTGATGAGGGGGAATTTGACTTCAACATTTTTGTTGCTTGAACCTAGTTGGAAAAACCTAGTTGGAAAAACTCGGTGTGTTCTTCCACTTATGGTCAGCAAATGATAGTAAGCTTTGATCGCAACAAAAAGGGGGAAATTGTTGGGAAATTATCCCTAAAATCTCCCTTAGGACTTGTTTGTAAAAGATTTTGTTGGATCAAACCTTATTTAGTTGGTCAATCATTTGCCGAAATCTAGAGAGTCTAGCACACTTTGTAAAGTCCTGTATAAGTTGAACATTGAGTTGTAATAGACTAGTGTGCTGAGAAGAATCCCTAGCAGACACAAAGCAGATGATATCAGCATTCAACTTACAAACTGCTAGAGAAGCAAGCCATCAAAGGATCACTAGCAAATGGCTGAACGCTCGCTAGACAGAATGCTAAGGAGTTAGCATTCGGGCCTTTCAGGAATAAATAAAGAATCGCAAACAACGGAAGTCAAAGGATCACAAGGAATATATTTCTAGCAGATTCTAGCTTAGCAAAGCAAAAGAATCAAATTTGAAGCTGGACTGTGACTCTGACAAAAAGCTCACGCAAAAGGATAAGACTTTCCCGAAGTGGCTAGGAAAGTACAAGTCAAAAACAAAAGTGAATGTCACAGACAAAGCTCTTTCGGATCAAGGAGCCGTTGAGTCTAACGGATATGGAGATTCAAAGTTTGAATCTCCATCTATAAAAGACAGGTCTGAAAGCTGAGAGTAAAACTGCTTCAATCACTACCGACATTCGCAAACTACACAAGTGTGAGATTCCTTTGACAAAGCGAACAAGTGAAAAGTAGTCAGTTGAGAGCTCGTGATAAAAAGCACATTAAAAAGCCTTCAACAACCAAGAGTGTCTTCTCATTGAATATCTGACACTCATCCTTGAAGATTCTTGAACTTCCATTAAGAATCTTCAATAATTGGGATAATTTCCTTACTAGGAGTATCCAACAGTCATTCTTGAAAAGGATTGACTCTGACGGGCGTTAGCCACATATTTATTGAGTTCAGGGGCAAACTATAACAGCCTCATTAGCGAAGGACAAGTTTTACGAAGGTGTGCCCTTGACTTGGCCGGAGCTGTGTTCGAAAAAGTGCAAAGTATCGGAGGATAGCTATGCTGTGGCCGGTTCGAAAGTTCACCGCCTACTGCAAGTATTGGCGAATCCTTGTACTGATTGTATACTTTTCTAGTGAAATTCTTAGCGTTTCGGCTAAGGAGTGGACGTAGATCTATTTGGGTCGAACCACTATAAAATCTCGTGTTCATTTACTGTTTTATCACTTTACTGTTTAGAGTTGATTTGAAACCTAGCAACATAGTTGCTAGCGTATATTTGAAAATACATCTAAGTGACAACTTGAGCTAACTAACAATTTGAATACATTGATAAAAGTATAAGTGTAAGTGACGTATAATTATTCCGCTGCATTTCGTGTTGAGTTATATCCACGACGACTCTGACATTTAAGGACCAACACTTCAATTTTTGGATTGTAATCTAACATGTCCTTTCCTTTAGCTCTTGTACTCATGCACTACCTGAACAGTAAAGGAGGTAGTGAGGTAAAATGGAAAAGAAGAAAAACGAAAAATTCAAAATAAACAAAAATTGACCAAATAATGTCGATTTTGATCAAAGTTGAGGGGCGTCGGTCGAAGTCGAGAGAAAAAATCGAAAGTAAAGATAAAATAAGAAATTAAAACTTGCGAGATTTACAGCCTAAATCAAAATTCCAAGTACAGAATTAATAGTAAGACTTAATTCTATCTACTCCCCGACAACGACGCCAAAATTTGATTGCTAAAATTATTTCAATTAGCAACTTAGCAAAGCTAATAATATAGCGGCAAATAAAATTATCGAACTCAGAGGAGTAGAGTAACGAATAAACCCTAAATACTAATTCGATCGTTTTTGGAAAACTGGTTAGGAAAGTAGAAAACAAGGTTTTGGTGTTACGAATTCTTAAACTGCATTAAAGCGGGATAAAATAGTGAGTTGTGAAAGATTTTTGAAAATTAAAGATGACAAACATAGATCCTAGGGTTTTCTACCTATTATGCCATGCATGTAATCATGAATCAATTAATTGCCAAATTCCATTCTTCTTCGTAGTGGAACATCGGAAAGATATTATGAATTTCTGATGAGGACAATCCACAGAGTTGATTAATCAATTTCCACCACCTTTTCAGTCTCAAGAAAATATAATTTACTCCAAATAGTTCTACAAATTTATTCCTACGATTGCTTTTGTCTTTTCAGACAAGAAAATCAGTTTGTATTATGAAAACCATATTCCATTGAAATTTATCACCTTTCGAATCTCTAAATTTCAACTAAATTAAGCCTTATCTATGGCCAGTGTTGGTCCCGGATATCAGGGTATACTTTGGCAGCGGAAATTACGTAAGTTCGTTTCTTGCACTCTGCTGGTTACACAGCTGACTGGGACCTTGTCAGCTGGTAAGTCAACTGGCAACTGAGTATTCAGCTGACTGGCAACTGGCTGGTCAGCTGATGACTCAGGACTTAGCTAGTTTTAGAGTCGAGTTTGCACAGTTATAAACTGGTTTCAGTTATACTCCAGCACTTGGGTGCTGGGTTTTAAATCAGTAATCAAATGCTGAAAGCAGTAAATAACAAGGATATTTTATAGTGGTTCGATCAACTGATCTACGTCCACTCTCCAGTCAGAGCACTGGAAATTCACTAAAGAGAGTAATCCGGTACAAGATATCCTACGATCTATTTCCAGCTGGTAGATGCCTTGTCTACCAGTCCACTGGATCAACCGCTCCCGGTCCTTGTCCTTCTTCAACTCTTGTCAGCTGGATGGAGTGCGAGCACGTCACTTTAACCTCCACCGGTACCACTGACGACGTGGGTGTTGAGTTCTCCCAAGAACTTGACTCTTGCTGGCGGCAAAACTGCCCGTAATAACTCTGGAGCTGGCTGGCTCAAGAGCTGCTATGTTCTTCCTCGGAATGAGAAAGAACACCAAATGAGATCAATAACTCACAAGCTAGAAGCTTGGAGTCTCGTGTTTGAATAAATCAACACACGGATAAGCTTTATGAAAAGCCTCGAACGATTTGCTTGCTTGCAATAAAGTTTATGACTTTCGGTAGTTGAGCGTTCGGAGAAGAGTGGGCAAGAGTAGCTAAGAGTGTCAAGAGTATTGAATGCTGTTGGATCTCACGTATTTATAGACGTGAGATTCAGATTCAAATACTAGCCGTTTGGACACATCCGGAAAAGTCTCTGTCCTTGCATGTCCTTCTGCAGGCGGCAGGTAGGAATTTCCGGAAAGCGCCATATCTTTGACCGCTTTATCTGACACAGATCTCTTTGTGTCAGAACGACTCTATTCGTCAGTACGAGGAATCGGAACTGGTGTCTTGAACTGATAGACTTTAAGGTATCCTCCTTAAAGTCATACACTGTCAGTTACTTCCTCAGACGAATCTTCTTTTTGTCTCTAAGTCTTCGGGAGAGCGAATCTTCAATTCTGCTGATAACCTCCGACTGGTAGATCATACTGGTGATCTTTGTGCTGGCAGTCTCTGCTGGTGACTTTCCTTAGCACAATCAAGGTCTACCAATTCGTCTGATGTTATCTCTTGGAATCTCCCGTGACTGGTGGCTTCACCGCTGGTGAATAGTGTCAGCCAGAACACATATTCTGCTGGTAGATCTGTCAGCCTCCTGCTGATGAAATCTTCCCACTGGTGAACAGTAGCCAGTCGATAGCTCAACTCTATGCTGATGAACAGTGTCAGCATGAGTCTTCGTCAGCCGCTTGCTGGTGAGACTTCTCTCAACTGGTAAGCACATCTCATGCTGGTGAACAGTAGCCAGCATGAGTCTTGATCAGCTGCGACTTACAACTCAAAATACCTATACAGGACTTTACATTTGAGACTAGAGCTATTCTAGAGACAAACTGACGATGGTTGGACTTAGGATTTGATCCACCAAAATACCAAACTAGAATCTAAGCAAGTAGCTACTGGGGAAGGGAAACTTAGCCAAATTTCCCAACAATTTCCCCCTTTTTGGTGCGATCAAAGCCTAACCAGCGAGCACTCAGCTGATGAGGAAAAATTACACAGCATTTCTGGGTTTTTTTTTTTTACAAATAAACCTATCAGATCTAAACCCATGAAACTACTTCCTCACATCAGCTCTAACCTAAAAATCTTCCCCCTCAAACTGGGAGAGATATTGCTCGATTAATTTATGAAGTAAAATCTGAGCCAGGTTAGAATCAACAAAGTACCAAATTGAGTGCTGGTGCTGATTACACTGAATGTGTAAGTTCAGCTGGTAAGTAAAAAGTTGACATTAGTTGGACAATGAGAAATTGTCGTCAACCCGTCAGTAATCAATCCATTAATGATGTTACAATTACAAGTACAGGATTAAAAACTGACTAGTCCAACTGATACAAAATTACTTGCACAAAAAAAATGAAGAGTACAAGACCTATTGGAAAGATGAGGATCCAGGTGATTGATTGCGATTTGCTAAATTCCTCAAGATCTCTGTAAGAGCCGCCATGTCTTGTTCCCTCTTCAAACGCTCCTCAGCAGCAATCCGGCGTTCTTCCGCAGCAAGCCGAGCCCTCTCCTCATCAGCGACTGCTCGCGTCCTTTCCCCCTCTTGGATCCGCGCCAAAAAGGAGTTCACCCCAGAGGTGAAAGCCTCCATTTGTTGCGCCATCTCTGCTCGGTAGGAAGAAAAGCGCTGGTCCATCCTGGCATCAATGAGAGCAACCAGTTGCGCAGGCGGATGGACCTCGGAAAGAGGCTCTGCTGACAGGGCCATCGAAGTGGGGGGCTCAACAGATGAGGCTTCAGCCATCACTATATCAGCGCCAGATGCCCCATCCACAACTTGCTCTGCAGCGGCTGCTGGTGCTGCTGCTGCTGACGCTGACACCTCAGCTGATTCCTCCACCAGCACCTCAGCTGATGCTGGTGGGACTTGTTCTGCATCGACTTCCATCACCTGCCAGTCGATGTGCTCCAGCTCCACAACAATCGGAGCACCAGCGACTGCAGGGACCAGCCATCTGCTGCGGGAGGGATCCTCCTCCACCACATGATCAATTAGCAACTCAGTGGCTGCCATATCGAACAGACGGGCAAAGTAGAGGAGGAGCGGTGGGAGGGCAATCAGTATACGGATCCTTCGGAGAGCGTAGACCACCTGAAAGCCCCGGCTGGTGCGGTGGAACTGGAGAAAGGGCACTCGGACACGCCTTGGCTGCGGGAGTCCTGAACTGCCAGTCCTTAGGCGATAATCAAGAATCTTCTGCACTCGCCGCCGGACACGCCTAAGGGACAAGGGCTCTGGCTCGTCAGTTAATGTATCCATGAATTCATTCGCCCAGTCCTCTTCATTCCTCCAGTATTGCAGCCCCAGCCTAGCGTACAGAACTGAGCGCTTCTCCACCGTGAGATACCGCTCCACACGGTCAAAGATCCTCCATCTCCGCAGCTCACAGTACAGGGTCGGGTTGACAAACCACAGATACCGGAAGTCATTGAACATGTCGAAATCAACGGCATCCTCGACCTCCACTGTGATATTTTCTGCGTACTCATACAGAGTACGGTTGTAGAACTCCATCGGCCTCAGGGGCAGGCACCAGTCCTGGATGCGGGAAGCTAAGACCGACTGGTGGGGGAGTCCGCGGAGGGGAATGATGTTGAGAATACTGTAGTCAGGCACTTGAGAGGTGTCGAAGGCCTCTTCCCCGCGTAACTCCCACCGATGGGGTCCATTGACCATCTCTTCATAGTCATCATCGTCGACCACGTTGTAATTGAGGACGCTGACGGTTATGTCACGTCGTGGTCGCGAATCAGCACGTCGAGGCTGTGCTGGTGAGGATGTCGCTGGTCGTCCAGAAGTTGAGGCTCCTTGGGACTGTTGACGACCGAGCTGAGCCTTCCCTTCCTTTGCAAAATCTGGGAACAGGTTCCTGGGCTCCATCCTCTGGATTGTGGAGTGCTGGACAACTGGTGGCTCCTCGTCTTCAGAATCATCAGAAATAACAATGGGAGCCTTCCCAGTAGTCCTTGCACCAGTCTCCACATCCATCTCTTCTTCCTTCTCTGCCTCCTTCTCTTCCTTCTCCTCCGCCAGTTTTTCCGGGGTGGTCGCCCGCTCATCAACTCCTCTGCTGGCAACCCTTTGCACTGCCAGCGGGCCTTCTTCGGTAACTCCGCCTCCGCTGGCATCCCCTTGCGCAGCCAGCGGGCTCCCAGCCTCTTCCTCATCCGGCTGGTAGTGCTCGACTATGGACATGATGTCCTCGTCGACTCCCATCACCAGCAGGCGCTGATAAGTATCTTCTGGTAAAAGCTCGCCTGGTGGTGGGGAAGCTGGTGGGCTGGCACTTGGACTTTCATCAGCCTTTCCTTTGCCCTTGCTTGCCAGCCTCAGCTGTTCAGCCAGCTCCTCCTGGCGCCTGGCTTCATGCTCAGCCTGCACCTTGGCATAGGCTTCATCGCGGGCTGCCAGCTCAGCCTCTAATTTTCGCTGGGCTGCCAAGGCCTTCAGCCTTGCCTTGGCTTGCTTCCTCCTGACAATGGAGGCACTTCTCTCCTTCTTAGCCTGCTCCATCACCAGCTGAGCTCTGGTTTGGACCCTCTTCCTCTTCCGGGTCATAATCTCCAGCTGCTCCTCCTGGGTCTGTCCCAATATGTTCCTTGGAGCGGGACCAAGAACCAGTGCCTGATGTGGCTGCTGATGCTGATGCTTCTTGCGTCTTTTGGGCTTCTTCTGGGATGGCTCGTCAGTAGGGACGATGCGGATGTCCCGGGGATGGATGCCAGTGGCTGCTTCCACTGCATCTCCCAGCTGGGCGAAGAGATGCTCAGTCTCTCGCTGGCGCTTGAGCGTAACCCTTTCTTCTTCAGTCAGCGGGCGAGCCATAACTGGCAGTTGCTCGCCCTCATCCACCTCATCATCCTCAGAAACACCCTCAGAAGAGTTCACTGAGGTCTTCCCTTTCAGCCTCCTGGGCTTCTTGTAGTCTGGGCGGGGGAGTTTGGCTTGCTCCTTGGTCGGAGGGATGAAGTCCGAACTGACCAATTGTTCACCCTGGTCCACCCCATCACCCAACTCCATCTCCAGTAGGCGGCTTACTCTCAGCCCGAAAGATACGGCGTGAGCAAAACTCCCTTTAGTCGGAACGTCGATGTTTCTGTCAACGTTTTCCAGGAGCCGGCCGTAAAGGAAATCGGCCCAGTTCCCTTGAATCCCATCAGCAAGGGCACTCATCACGGAGAACTTCCGGATGCTCAGCTCTGCGTACGACCCCACTTCGCACTGCAGCATTCGTACGACTATGTCGCACACCATCTGCCAAAACTCGTCCATCTCAGACTTTCTCATTCCAGTCCGGAAGGTGGTCACCTCCGCCTTCTTCCACTGTGTCCAGCGCTTCTGGAACTCGACGGTGTTGTTCTGAAGGTAGGTAGCCACATCCTCGCCTTCGTTCCTTAGCCCGAACATCTCGGCGAGGTATTCGGGGGAGACGGTGATCAGGTGTCCAAACACCGAAGTGGTGAAGGACCGTCTGCCGTCGGCGATCACCGCCCGTGCGTAGAACTCCGCCACCAGGTGCGGATGGAAAGTCTGGGGCGCCGCCGTCAGATACTGTCTGAGGCCTTCATGATCGATCATCTCGATCAGCTCCTCCCCATAGTTCTTTCTGGCCAGTTTCTCGTTCAGAATCTTTTCTTTCTGAACTTGCGCCGCCCTCATTTGCGCGTTCGAGAGCTGAGCCCTGGTCGCCGGCTTGTACAGCTGAACCAGTCGAGCGAACGGATAAGTATAGTCAATATCCTCAACCTTCACAATGCCGGTGTACGTCGGCATGTGCTGCTCGGCAACTGGTAGTCTGGGCTCACCCGACGATGAAGATGTGGAAGGTGGGTTGTCTTCCGGGGGATTATCAGTTGGGGGGCGTGAAGATGAAGCCATAATCTCTGAAGAAAAACTTAAGGAAGGCTTGAGATTGAGAGAGATTAGGGCTGGAAAAACTTGAAAGATCGTAAAGGTTTTTCCGATGAAGAATCTCGAGTATTTATACTCGAGTCCATGCAAGATCAGACGACCAGGATCAACGCTCAGCAAGCGGGAATCGACGGTCATCAGCAGGCCCGTTTCCCTGTGCGACGTGCGCGGTCGTGCTGACGTGGGGCGCGCCGTGTAGCTGACGTGGCGCTCAGTGATTGGTGGAAACCAAAAGTCGGACTGCGCAGCCACTGTGCACATTAAATGTGGCATTAAATGCCGCATTAAATTCGGAGATCCGCATACGCTATCGGATTCGAACGATCCCGCCATTTCTGCGACAGCTGGCTTGGCTGGGCATCACCAGCATACGCCAGTCGCATACTTCCCCCTAACTGGTTGGCCTCTTCATCAGTTGGCAACTGATACCACATGCTTATAATACATTCTGCTGGCAAACTCATCAGTTAGCAACTGATACCACTTATTGAAGAGCCATTTCTCCACTTGATGATAAGTTCTTCAGTTAGCGGCTGATACTCCCTTGTAGATATACATCATCAGTTATCAACTGAGACCACTTGAGAAATCAACCACTTGCTGGTAGCACGTCCTGCTGGCAAACTCATCAGTTACTACTGATACCACATGATGATCAGACTGGCGACCTAAACCAAATTGAGAGCTTGGACTCAATTTTCGCCAGTCGTGGGAATGACCACCAGTTATCTGCTGGCAAATGGAAGTGGATCCATTTCTTCAACACTGCTAGAAGGTGGCAGCTGGGACCCAATTTCGCTTCAGCGGAAGATAAAAGCTGACAATATGAAATGAGAGCTGGGACTCATTTCCTTGGACAATTTAGGGATAAAGTCCGCCAGTAGATATCGTCTGTGGTTGAAAGATATCACTTGTTGAGAAACAACATACGAGGAATGTGAAACGACTAAGAGCTTGGACTCAGTCGTAATCAGCATTCACCAGAAGATCAAGAACAGAATGAGAGCTTGGACTCATTCTTCCTCATCATTAAGGCTCGCATCAATCTCCATAAGACCGAGTTTGATGCACAACTCCTTGAATCTTGCTTCTGGCAGGGGCTTTGTGAAGATGTCAGCCAGTTGATCTTCAGTACGAATGTAGTCCACGCTGACATCCTTCTTCTCGACATGATCACGAATGAAGTGATGTCGAATGTCTATGTGCTTGGTTCTGGAGTGATGAACCGGATTCTTCGTGATGCACATAGCACTGTTGTTGTCGCAATAAATAGGAACACAGCCAGTGTCCACTTCATAATCAGCCAGTTGTTGCTTGAGCCAAATAATTTGAGCACAGCAACTGGCAGCGGCAACATACTCAGCCTCAGTGGTAGAAGTAGCTACAGAGTGCTGCTTCTTGCTGAACCAGCTAATCAGCTTGTGTCCGAGAAACTGACACGTACCACTGGTACTCTTGCGGTCAATACGGCATCCAGCGAAATCTGAATCTGAATATCCGATAAGCGTAAGCTCATCATTTCTGGGATACCATATTCCAAGAGATTCTGTCCCCTTCAGATATTTCACAATCCGTTTAGCAGCTTCCATGTGTGACTTCTTAGGATTAGCTTGAAATCTGGCACACACTCCGACTGAATACGAAATGTCGGGTCTGCTGGCAGTGAGATAGAGGAGTGATCCAATAATTCCTCGGTATATAGTAGGATCAACTGATTCCCCTTGCTCATCAAGAAATATCTGGCAGCTGGTACTCATCGGGATCCTTAGAGACTTAGTCTTCTCTGGGCAATATTTCTGAATTAGATCCTTGGTATACTTCCGCTGGCTGATAAATATACCATCAGCTGACTGCTGGACCTGGAGTCCTAGGAAGTATGTTAACTTGCCCATCATACTCATCTGGAATGAGGTCTGCATCAGTTGAGAAAACTTCTCACAAAGAGTTATATTCTTGGATCCGAAGATGATGTCATCGACATAGATCTGCACCATCAGCATGTCACCACCATCCTTGAGAAGAAAGAGAGTCCTATCAATCTTCCCTTTCCGAAATCCATTGCTGGTGAGAAATTGTGACAGCGTTTCATACCAAGCCCTGGGCGCCTGTTTCAATCCGTACAGGGCCTTTCGTAGCTTGTACACTTTGGTGCCAATTTCAAATCCAGGAGGTTGCTCTACGTATACCTCCTCCTTTAGCTCGCCATTCAAGAATGCGCTCTTCACGTCCATCTGGAACACCGTGAAGCCGTGATACGCTGCATAGGCCAAAAACAGCCGTATCGCCTCCATTCTTGCAACTGGTGCAAAGGTCTCATCAAAATCGATGCCTTCACACTGTCTATAGCCCTTAGCGACTAAACGAGCCTTGTTCCGGACCACAATGCCATCTTCATCTCGCTTGTTCTTGAAAACCCACTTGGTGCCAATCACTGACTGGTGTGATGGCCTCTCTACCAAGTCCCAAACGTTGTTGCGAGTGAACTCTGCAAGCTCTTCGTGCATGGCATTGATCCAATCGGCAGATTCGAGCGCATCTTTGATGGATGTAGGTTCCATCTGAGATATAAAGCAACTCAAAAGCGCACTGCCGTGCCTGGTCTGGACAGAACCTTCCGGATCACCGAGAATAGCATCAGATGGGTGATCCCTCAGCCATTTGGGAGGACCAGCGACCGCTGGTGCCGGCTGGGAAACAGGTTCTTCTGTCCTGGCGACTGGTGCTTCCACATTTCCACCAGTCGGAGCTGCAACATCAGCTGGTGCTGGACCTTCACCAGTTGGAACAACTTCATCAGTATCATCTTCTGACTGGTTGTCTGAATCTCCTCCAATGTTGTCAGCATCAGCTGGAACATCCTCTCCAGCTGGTCCATCACTGCCTTCTTCTTCAAAAAGGCCAGTAGGGATTCCCCCTAGATTGTTACTGGGTCCACTCAGGGAGATTGAGTGTAAGGTCTCAGCAAGGTCATTTGCATCACCGACCCTCTCAGGTTGCTGATGGGCACCTGAGGTAACTGGTTGTGAAGA
>JAPKLW010006821.1:3969-16431 GCA_026898455.1 Plectranthus barbatus
TATTGTCTTGCTCAAGGACAATCTTTTGAAAGGTATCTCTCTCAGTTTTTAAAATTTCAAAATTTTTGAGCAAATCTGAGTGAGTTTCTTTCAGAGTGGCTAACTCTACACCGAGTGACCTAGATTTTTCAATCTCATTGGTCAAAATAGAAATCTGATTTTTTAGCGAGGTGTTTTCGCTAGCCAAGATATTCTTTATTTCGTAAAATTTAAGAAATTCTTGCTGAAGAATATCTATGGTGATAACCTCTGAGTCGGAGCAATGCGACTCAGCATCGTCTAGGATGCGTGGAGACATGATGTGCAATGAGGGAACAGATTGTACCTGGTCGTCAGCAGCAAGTGCTTGTTCCCCCTCACTGTCAGCACATTCTTCATGTGTTTCCTCTCCGAAAGCTACCATCAGCGCCAGTAGCGCTTCCTCTTCTGACTCTTCATCTGACGCATACTCGCCATCATCATGGTCAGGTATATCAGGAACCTCTGTCCTTGTCAGCATGGCCTTAGCAACGGCCTTGGATGCACGCTCTTCAAAGAGCTTCTTCAGCCTTTCCCGCTCTTCTTTATCCACTTGTGGACATTCAAATTTAAGATGGTCAGGGGATTGGCACTGATAACACGCGCGGGGAGCTCTCTTGACGAACTTTCCATCAGATGAGCTGAGAGAAACTCCCTGTTTCGCCTTGGCTTTCTCCAGAAGTACAGCCAGTCTCTTCATTTGTTGCTCAAGATCTGCGATAGAGCTCTCGCTGCCTTTTGAGTTAGATCCCGATGGGGATGGGATCTCTTTCTGCTGGCTGTGCTGCCCAGCGGATCTGTCAGTATGAAAAGGCTTCTTGGGCTTCCATTTGAAATCCCTCTTGACGAAGTAGGCTTCGTCATGTGTTTTGATGCTGGGAGATCCAACGGTCCGAATGGCTTCATTTTTGTTCACCATTTGGATATCCCACTCATGTGCTTGGAGCTGAGCAAATAGCTCCTTGGGAGTCATCTTGGATAGATCCTTCTCCTTAAGAGATGTAGTCTTCACAAACCAGTCCTCCTTGGGCATCTTTGACAGGATCTTTGCATTAAGCTCTGCATTCGAGTACTCCTTGTCCAAAGACTTCAGCTCGCTGACTATAGCATTGAATCTAGCCTCCATCTCCTTGATGGTTTCACCAGTCAGCATCTGGAATGACTTGTACTTGTCCACCGCAACTTGCAACTTGTTGCGCTTCATCTGATCTGTCTCCTTACAGAGACTATCAAGGTAGTCCCAGACTGCCTTGGCGCTGTCAAATTGGAGGGCTTCCTCCATCAGCGGATCTGGAAGAGATGATAAGATCATCTCGAGAGCAACGGAGTCCAGCTGATTCCGCCTCCTGTCTTCAGCGTTCCATTCTTCTGGGGGCTTTGGGATCTCAGCAGCTGGGCGATCTCCTAGCTGGTGTTGTGTCTTGGTGATCTCGATCCGCCCTTTCTCCAGCACGTCTTTCATCTCCGGATGGACGCTTTTCAGCTGAATGAGCGACCTCTTTCGCCACATAGTATGCTTGTCCGGATTGTAGTTGAGCAGCTTCGGGATATTCATCTTGCGTACGTGAGCTAAACAACAGACAGACAAAGTGGAGTGCAAGGAAACTTGGATCTCGGTCCTAAGCGACTCAGTGTACGACCAGTCTAGAAAGACCGACCGCGCCTGATACCACTTGTTGGTCCTGGTTTTTCAGAGTATAAAACGTTACGCAGCGGAAATAATGTTAAGTGTTTTCTTGCACGCTACTTACACACAGCTGACAACTGGCAACTGGTCAGCTGGTGCTGGTTACTCAGTACACAGCTGGTGATTCAAAACTTAGAATATTTAGCCTTGTTTGCACAGTTATATATCAGTTTCAGGATATACTCCAGCACTTGAGTGCTGGGTTTAAAATATGAATGAAAGACAGAAAGCTGATAAATAACAAATAATTTTTATAGTGGTTCGATCAATCAATCTACGTCCACTCTCCAGTCGAAGCACTGGAAATTCCACTAAGAGTAATCAGGTACAGGTCTCCTACGATCTATCTCTAGCTGGTGAATGCCTCGTCCACCAGTTCACTAGATCAACCGCTCCCGGTCCTGGATCCTTCTTCAACTCTCCTCAGCTAATGGAGTGCGAGCACGTCACTTCAACCTCCACAGCTAGCTAGGTGTTTTAGTTCTCCCAAGAACGTAACAGTCTCTACGGCAGAATGCTCGTTATAACTCAAGTGCTGGTAAGCACAGGAGCTGCTGTGAACTCTCTCGAAGGAGAAAGAACACCAAGTGAGATCTTTAACTTACAAGCTTAAAGCTTGAAGTCTCGTGTTTGATAAATCAACACACGGAAAGCTTTATGAAAAGCCTCGAAAGTACTTTAAGCGATTTTGCAATAATTTCAGTTCTTTCGGTGGTTGAGCAGATGAGTGGAATCGTGGAATGTTTGAATGTTGGTGGTTGCGACGTATTTATAGCCGCAGGAACCGATTCAAACTTTCTAGCCGTTTGGATGCATCCGGAAAGGTGTCAGACCTCGGATGTCCTTCTGACGGCGGCAGGTATGCTTTTCCGGAAAGGATCCATACCTAAGACCGCTTTATCTGACACAGATCTCTTTGTGTCAGAACGGCTCTCTCTGTCAGTCCGAGGAATAAGACTGGCGTCTTGTGACTGATAGACTTTAAGTTATCCTTCCTTAAAGTCATATTTTGTCAGTCGATTCCTCAGAGAATCTTCTTTTTTTGTCTCTACTACGCGGGGAGAGAGAATCTGGAATTCTGCTGGTAACATCTGACTGGTAGATCATACTGGTGATCTTGTGTTGGCAGTCTCTGCTGGTGACTTGCCCTGGCATCATCTAAGTCTACCAAATCTCTGGATGTTAACTCTTTTCGGAATCTCCCATGACTGGTGAAATCACCGCTGGTGAATAGAGTAAGCAAGAACACGTATTCTGCTGGTAAGATTTGTCAGCCGCCTGCTGATGAAACCCTTCCCAACTGGTGAACAGTAGCCAGTCATAAGCGCTTCTCATGCTGGTGAACAGTGTCAGCACGAGTCTTTGTCAGCCGCCTGCTGATGAACCTTTTCCCAACTGGTGAACAGTAGCCAGTGGTAAGCGTTTCTCATGCTGGTGAACAGTGTCAGCATGAGTCTTGATCAGCTGCGATTTACAACACAAAGACCTAAACAGGACTTTACATTTAAGACTAGAACTATGTAGAGACAACTGACGCTGGAGAGACTTAGGATTTGATCCACCAAAACTATAATCTAAACAAGTAAGCTACTGGGGGAGGAAACCTTAGACAGATTTCCCAACAATTTCCCCCTTTTTGGTGCGATCAAAGCCTAATCAGCGAGCACTCAGCTGATGAGGAAAGTTACAAAGGATTTCAGGGTTTTACAAGTGAAACCTATCAGATCTAAACCCATGAAATTACTTCCTCAACATCAGCTCTAACTAAAAGAAATCTTCCCCCTCAACTAAGGAAAGATATTGCTCGTTTAAAAATATGGAAATTAAGATCAGAGCAAATAAGCATGTAAATAAATTTAACATGCAAGATGAGTGCTGGTGCTGATTACACTGGATGTGTAAATTCAGCTGGTAAGTAAAAACTTAGACAATTGTTGGACAATAAGAGATTGTCATCAACTTGTCAGTTAACATTCCATTAAAGATTTAGCAATTACATGTACATTGAATGATAACTGACTAGTCTATGGCATGGAAGATGATCCTGGTGACTGAGTCCGAGCACTGGTGATAGACCTCAGGATCTCAGTAAGAGCGGCCATGTCTTCCTCTCTCTTCAGCCTCCATTCAGCAGCAATTCTCCTCTCTTCAGCTGCAAGGCGTCTCTCTTCCTCAGCAATTCTGGCTCTCTCCTCTTCAGCCAGTGCTCGCGCCCTTTCCCCCTCTTGGATCCGCGCCAAAAAGGTAGAAACACCTGTGGTGACAGATTCAAGGCGCTGCTCCACATGCTCTTGGAAGGAGGCAAAACGCTGATCCATCCTGGCATCAATGTATGCAAGTAGATGTGCTGGAGGATGGATCTCAGAGAGTGGCTCCGCTGAAACTTCCATGGAAGTGGAAGGCGCATCAGGTGCTGTATCAGCCATCTCTGGTGCAGACTCAGCTGGTACCTCCACTGGGGTGGGCTCCTCCGCAGGCGCCTCAGCTGATGCTGGCTCCTCCGCGAGCACCTCAGCTGGTGCTGGCGGGCCTTGTACAAAAACAGATGGGGCTGTGGAAACCACCAGCTGCCAGTCCATATGAAATGGGGCAAGATCGCCCATGACCATTGGAACAGGGGGGACGGCAGTGGTCAGCCACCAACCTCTGGAGGGAACCTCCTCCACAATGTGGTCTACCAGCAGAGCGCTGGCAGCCATATCGAAAAGAACAGCAAAATAGGGAGGAATCCGGGGGAGAGAGACAAGTACCCTGATGCGGCGGAGAGCGTATATCAGCTGATACCCTCGGCTGGTGCTCTGGAACTGGAGGAAAGGTAACTTCGGTTTTGATCGTGGAAGGCCTGAGGATCCAGTCAGCTGTCTGTAGAGAGCAATCTTCTTCAATCGGCGCTTGATTCGCCTGATAGACAGCTGGTGGTGGCCTTGGGCTTCAGTACCCATAAACTCATTTGCCCATTCCTCCTCTGCTCGCCAGTACCCAAGCCCGAGCCTGGCATACAGCACCGCCTTCTTCTCCACGTTTAACTGGCGTTGGCACCAGTCAAAGATCCTCCATCGCCGGAACTCCAGAAAGAGTTCGGCATCAAAAATGTCACTCAGGTCCCCATACCTGGTGATCAACTCCTCATCAACAGCTCTCTCCACCTCAGCTGTGATGTTCTCAGCATACTCATAGAGGGAGAAATTGAAATACTCCACCGGTTGTAAGGGCAGGCACCAGTCAAGGATCCTCGAGGCATAGATCGACTGGTGAGGGAGACCGCTGATGGGGATGATAAAGAATGCTGATGGCTCAGGCACTCGTGAATTATGGAACGCCAGATCCCCACGGTTCTCCCACCTGTGAATCCCTGTCACCGTAGCATGATAGGTATCCTCATCGATGAGTGAGTAAGAATGGATACCTAACATGTAAGACCTTCTATCTGATCGCACACGCAGTGCTGATGCTGGTGTTGATGCTGCTGGTCGTCCAGAAGATGATGATGCTTCTGAAGAGTGAGGACGACTGTCAGCTGGACGAGCCTCAGCCTCAAAATTGGGGAATAGATCCCTTGGCTCCATCCGCTCCACCCTGGAGTGATGTACCACTGGTGAGGATTCTTCTTCGGGAATGATTATGACTGGCGCAGCTGGAGCAGCTGGCCCCTCACCAGTAGTCTCCATTGCAACTTCTTCCTCCTCAGCTGGGGCAGCTGGTTCCTCGTCCCTTAGCATCTCTACATCATCAGAATCTGAGCTTATATCTGAGAAACTCGCCAGTTTTTCCGGGGTGGTCGCCCGCTCAACAACTCTTCCACTGGCACCCCCTTGCGCGGCCAGTGGGACTTGAACCACATCCTCTTCTGGTTGATAACTTTCAACCAGGGAAAACACGTCCTCCGATCCCATGTCCAACAGGCGCGTAAAAGATTCATCTGGTAGGATCTGGCCCGGAGCTAGTGCGGTGGCACAGCACTTGAAGTCTGGGCAACAGCCCATTTGCCCTTGGCAACTTGTTGCATTTGCTCCGCCAGCTGCGCCTGACGACGGGATTCGTGCTCAGCCTTTATCCTAGCAAAGGCTTCATCGCGGGCTGCCAGCTCAGCCTCCCTCTTTCGCTGGTCGGCCAAAGCCTTCAGCCTTGCCTGATCCTGCTTCTTTTTGACAATGGAAGCTGTTCGTTCCTTCGCAGCTTGCTCAGCCAGCTTCTGAGCCTTCGTCTTGATTCTCTTCCTTTTCCTGGTCATTCTATCTATCGTCCCCTCCTCAGTCAGTCCAAGGATGGACTTCTTGACTGGTATAGATATCTTCTTTGATTCTGGAGCATAGATGACAGCTGGCTGGGGCTGCTGGGACTGGTGCAACTTGGGCTTCTTCTTAGGAGATGTCCTGGTGACTGGCACCTGAGCTGATGACCCAGTCACTGCTTGCTCCATCTCGAGAAATGAGGATTCCACCTCATACTTCCTCTTCATTTCTGCCTTCGCCTTAGCTGTCAGTGGAAGAGCTACAGCTGGCACGGCCTCATCTACTGGTTCTGACTCCTCCTCAGAAACTTGGTCAGCAGGGTCCACAGCCTTCTTGCCTCTCAGCCGTTGAGGCTTCTTGTAGTCTGGGCCAGAAGTTTGACCCTGGTGACTGGGATAAAGTCGGACCCGACCAGTTGCTCCCCTCGGTCGATTCGGTCCCCCATCTCCACTTCCAGAATGTGGTTGATTCGCAGGCCAAAAGACACTGCATGGAGGAACCTGCCGTCAGTCTTGACTGTGCAGTTCTTCTCCATATTCTCCAGCAGCCGGCCGAAAATGAACTCGGCCCAGTTTCCATATACGCCATCCACCAGCGCGCACATGACAGAGAACTTCTTTAAGCTCAGTTCGGCATAGGAGCCGACTTCGCACTGGAGCATGCGAACCACAATGTTGCATACCATCTGCCAGTATTCGTCCATCTCTGACTTCTTCATGCCAGTCTTGAAGATAGTCACCCCCTCCTTTTTCCATTCAGTCCACCTCCGCCTGAACTCCACCGTATCATCCTTGCAATACGTCGCCACCTCCTCACCAGTACTCCTCAGCCCAAAGAGGTTGGCTAGGTACTCTACGTCGATGGTGATCAGGTGTCCGAACACCGACGTGGTGAAGGATTTCCTATCGTCAGCTATCACCGTGCGAGCATAGAACTCGGCGACCATATGTGGGTGGAAGTTCCTGGGGGTTGTCGTCAAGTATGGTCGGAGCTGCTCATGGTCGATCATTTCCATGAGCTCCTCGCCGAAATGCTTCTCGGCCAGTTTGTCGTTCAAAATATTCTCCTTCTGGACTTGGGCGGCTCTGATCTGGGAGTTAGAAAGGAGATGTTGGGTGGCCTTTTTGTTCAACTGAACAAGCTTGTTGAAATGGTAGGTATAATCTATGTCTTCTTCTTTCACAATGCCAGTGAAGGTAGGCATGTGTGATTCGGCTAATGGTAAGTCTAGATCCATAGACTCAGTGGAAGAGGATGATTTATCAGCAGCGGGGTTGGATGAAGATGCCATGTTTTCAGGGAATAAGTGTTCGGAAATTTTAAGGAAGATGAACGGAAAAAATGTTCGAAAAATTTGAAGGAATGATAAGAGTTTTTTCGATCACGAATAACAGCTATTTATACTGGTGCCATGCTGGCATGGATGGACGAGATGAATTCGTCAAAAGTGAGGATCGACGGTCATCAGCAGACACGATTCCCTGTAGCGACGTGCGTGGTCGTGCTGACGTGGGATGGCGCGTGTAGCTGACATGGCACACGCTGATTGGTCGCGAGATTGCTTTTGACTGCGCAGTCACTGTGCGCATTAAATGTGGCATTAAATGCCGCATTAAATTCGAAGATATGCACACGCAAGACCAATTTTAAACCTTTCCCGCCATTTCTGCGACAGCTGGCACGACTCTTGGACTTCAAGAGAACTTCAGTTGAGAGCTGAGACTCAACTGGTCATCAGTAGAATACCTGGTCATCAGTAGAATACCTGGTCATCAGTAGTATATGCCAGTCGCATACTTCCCCCTGCCAGTATGGCCTTCTTACCAGTCGACAACTGATACTCACAACTGGTTCCCGTGTACTTAGACAAATTGAGAGCTAGGACTCAATTTTCACCAGTCGTTGATGTATCACCAGTTGTCTGCTGACAACTTGAAAGATTGAAAGAATTGAGAGCTTGGACTCAATTCATTCCGCATAATCTTCTCTTCACTTCTTCATCATTGCTTGGAATTGGGAGCTGGGACCCAATTTTACTTCGACTGATGGTGCATGACTGCTGGCAAATTCGAAATGAGAGCTGGGACTCATTTCCTTCGTTGTTTATGGAATAAGTTCTGCCAGTAGATACCACCTGTGGTTTTGAGCCACCACTAAAGAAAACATGAAGACTAAGAGCTTGGACTTAGTCTTAATCAGCATCCTTCAGAAAATCAGGAACGGAATGAGAGCTGGGACTCATTCTTCCTTAACACTAGGGCTCGCATCAATCTCCATAAGACCGAGTTTGATGCACAACTCCTTGAATCTTGCTTCTGGCAAAGGTTTGGTGAAGATGTCAGCTAGTTGATCGTCGGTTCTGATGTACTTTACGCTGATATCCTTCTTCTCGACATGATCACGTATGAAGTGATGTCGGATATCTATGTGCTTGGTCCTAGAGTGATGAACCGGATTCTTCGTTATGCACATAGCGCTGCTGTTGTCGCAATAGATGGGTACACAACCAGTGTCCACTTCATAGTCTTCCAGTTGTTGCTTGATCCAGAGAATTTGAACACAGCAACTGGCAGCGGCAACATATTCAGCCTCAGTAGTAGATGTAGCAACTGAGTGTTGCTTCTTGCTAAACCAGCTGATTAGCTTGTGTCCTAGTAACTGACACGTACCACTGGTACTTTTTCTATCTATACGGCATCCAGCAAAATCTGAATCTGAATACCCAATGAGTGTAAGCTCATCATTCCTGGGGTACCATAAGCCAAGTGATTCAGTTCCTTTGAGGTATTTCACTATTCTCCTAGCAGCTTCCATGTGTGACTTCTTTGGATTGGCTTGAAATCTGGCACACACTCCGACTGAGTATGAAATGTCGGGTCTGCTGGCTGTCAGATAGAGAAGTGATCCAATAATACCTCTGTAGCTGGAAGGATCAACCGATTCTCCTTCTTCATCAAGAAAGATCTGGCAACTGGTGCTCATCGGTATTCTGAGAGCCTTAGTCTTCTCTGGGCAATATTTCTGAATTAGGTCCTTGGCATACTTCCTTTGATTAATAAAAATTCCATCAGCTGACTGCTGGACTTGGAGTCCTAGGAAGTATGTTACTCATCTGGAATGAGTTCTGCATCAGTTGAGAAAACTTCTCACAGAGAGACATATTCTTTGACCCGAATATAATGTCATCGACATATATCTGCACCATTAGCATATCATCAGCATCCTTGATAAGGAAGAGAGTCCTGTCGATCTTCCCTTTCCGAAATCCATTACTGATTAGGAACTGTGATAGCGTCTCGTACCAAGCCCTGGGCGCCTGTTTCAATCCATACAGGGCCTTTCTCAGCTTGTACACTTTGGTGCCTATTTCAAAGCCTGGAGGTTGTTCGACATATACTTCCTCCTTTAGCTCGCCATTCAAGAAGGCGCTCTTCACGTCCATCTGGAATACCGTGAAACCATGATACGCTGCATATGCAAGGAACAACCGTATCGCCTCCATTCTTGCAACTGGTGCGAAGGTCTCGTCGAAGTCGATGCCTTCACATTGCTTGTAACCTTTGGCGACTAAACGAGCTTTGTTTCTGATTATAATGCCGTTCTCATCTCGCTTGTTCTTGAAAACCCACTTGGTGCCAATCACTGACTGATGTGATGGTCTCTCTACCAAGTCCCAAACATTATTGCGAGTGAATTCCGCAAGCTCTTCTTGCATGGCATTAATCCAATCGGCAGATTCTAGCGCAACTCCTATGGAAGTAGGTTCCACTTGAGAGATAAAACAAGTCAGGAGCGCACTGCCGTGCCGAGTCTGAACAGAACCTTCTGGATCACCGAGAATAGCATTGGATGGGTGATTTCTCAGCCATTTGGGAAGATGAGAATCTGCTGGCGTTGGTTCTTCTGTCCTGATGACTGGTGCTTCCTGAACTTCACCAGTCGGAGCTGCAATTGCAACTGGTGGTTGACCTTCACCAGTCGGAACAGTCTCTTCGTCAGCTTCACTCTCTGACTGATCTCCTGATCCTTCTGCGGTATCTACACCGTCAGCTGGTGCATCCACTCCAGCTGGTTCATCGTCTTCTTCTGGAATTTTTGAGCCAGTTCCACTCAGGGAGATTGAGTGTAAGGTTTCAGCAAGGTTAATTGCATCACCGACTCTCCCAGATTGCTGATGGGCAACCGAGGATACTGGTTGTGAAGATGATCCAGTCATAGGTCTAGTCAAACCAGTTGGTTGAGCATTGGAAGAATTACTGCCCAACTGATCAACGACATCATTGACCTCAGGAACATCTTCAGCCAGTTGTCGTAATGTCCTGCACACTAAAGTAGCTTCATCAAAAACAACATTGCATGTTATTTCCACAAGTTTGGTGGTCTTGTTAAATACTCTATAGCCCTTGTGAGTGGGATATCCATATCCGACAAGGACACCCTCATCAACCTTAGGCGAAAAAGCATTTAACTTCGACTTACCATTATTATGGACATAACATGGTGAACCGAAAGCACGAAGATGATCTATAGAAGGATTACGACCAAAATAAACTTCGTAGGGAGTTTTCTTGAGTCTGTCGTTGATCCTGCTTCTATTCTGAGTATAGCAGGCTGTCACCAACGCTTCTCCCCAAAAACTCTGTCCTAAGCCGGATTCTGCCAGCATGGACCGGACCGCTTCTTTCAGCGTCCTGTTCCTACGTTCTGCCAGTCCATTCTGCTGCGGTTGCGTTGGTGCAGATCTTTCATGCTTAATGCCGGCTTCCGCGCAAAAATCCATCAGCAGACTGTTGCAGAATTCCGTCCCATTGTCTGACCGTATCCGCTTTACCATAGCTTCTCTCTGTTTCTGTGCTTTGACAATCAAATCTGGAAGAATGATTTTCACTTCATCCTTGGTTCTGAGAAGCTTTACCCAGGTATAGCGCGAGTAGTCATCGACTACCACCAGCGAATAACGTCTTTCTCCAATGGTTTGAGGTGCTACTAGTCCAAAGAGGTCCATATGTAGCAACTCGAGTACCCGACTGGTACTGGGGCAGACTGGCGACTGGTTCTTGAAGGACTTCTTAGTTTGCTTGCCCTGCTGGCATGCTTTGCAAATCCCTTCCTTCTTGAATCCTCCCTTGGGAAGTCCTTCCACAAGATCATGCTTGGCCAGGTAGTTGATAGTTCTGAAATTCAGATGACTCAACCTTTTGTGCCACAACCAGTTAGTTTCCATAGTACTGGTGGCCACGAAGCATGAATCTGTCTTCCCGCTTTGCCAGTCGACGATATATAGTCCTCCTTTTCGAATACCTCTCAACTTGGTCTCGCCAGTCATCTCGTCCTTGATCTGGCACTCTGATTTCTCAAAGTGAACTGTGTAGCCACTATCGCACAGCTGACTGATACTCAGGAGGTTGTGCTTGAGAGAGGTGACAAGGGATACATTTATAATTCTGACATCGTCCTTCTCGATGCAGCCCTTGCTAATAACTCTGCCCTTAGAGTTATCACCAAAGATAACTGGAGGTCCTTTGACCTTGATAAGATCTGCAAACAAATCCTCTTCACCAGTCATGTGAGCTGAACACCCACTATCTAAGATCCACTCTCTCGACCTCTGAAGCTGTGTTGCATGATCCTGTACCTGCAAGAAAGATAAGGAATTTATTTAGGTCCCCGATCTTCTGCGGGTCCTGCAGGGTTAGATCGCTGAATGATTCCTTTCGGAATCCAGACCTTAGTGATTTTCAGCTTGGTTTTATCCTTGCTGATATCATCAGTAGCCGTTCCCTTCCTTTTGAAGTAATGCATGAGATTGGTTTGGGAAGGTGTGGCTGTGTGTGTAACTCCTTTGGAAGTATTCTTCCGCTGAGAGTTTCGGAAATATTTTTCCGGTTGTGTGTGTTGCCTTCGTGGTCTCTGGAAGTGTGGACCACCATGGCTAGCCTTCACAGCCCTTTGAGAAAACTTGTGATTGGGCTCAGGCCTCTGATAGGTATTCCTCCTATCAGGTATTATCCTTCTCTCAGAGTTACTCTGAGATTTGGATCCCTTGTAAGTATGCTGGTGATTGGCATACTGACGAGGTTGTGTGTGAATTCCCTTGACAGCTGGTGCTGGCTGTCGGATTCCACTGGTAGCTGACGCTGACTTCATTGCCTTAGAATTATTTGGCTTAGTCTGCGTCTTAGGGTGTGCTGGCGTCCTGTCAGCAGAGGATTTTGCTAGTTGAGGGTTTTGTCGTGATGACTCACCTATGAATCTGGTCTTATTATTCCTGTGCTGATCAGCCATACGGGACTGACTGGTATTACCAGCTGGTGCTGATGCATTTACCAGTTTGCCCTTGCCCTTAACAGCTGTGAGTTCGGGTTGGTTTATGCTCAAATCCTTTTCAAATCCCAGCTCGGATTTATCGGTAGGCTTTCTCCAATGGGATAGAGCCTCTTCCAAATTCTTGGAGCCTTTATTCAAATGATTTATTTTATTTTCTTGCTCAAGGACAATCTTTTGAAAGGTATCTCTCTCAGTTTT
>JAPKLW010006823.1:0-16428 GCA_026898455.1 Plectranthus barbatus
CTGGTGGCTCCTTCTTTCTCTCTGGATTCAGTGCCTTTCGTTGCGCTCCCTCTTTTCATACAAGAAATTAGGTTATATTGTGAAAACTCTTTCCATTGATAACTATCTCAACTAATTAATCCTAAGATGTGGCGAGCAACTCAAGATTACAAATAAGCACAAAAAGCACAAACTACGATGGGAAAGGAGAATTAATTCAATTAATCAAACATGCATACTTGATAATTCGAAACCCTAGAATCTGAAAATATTTTAGTTACACATATTCATGGAAAAAATTATCAAAGATAAATAAAACCAGAATTGCATATCCAAAAACTGTCTGTAAAAGTCTTCCCACAATATCCGTCTTTAATAATAAACACGATTGCTGCTTGAAATCTCTAAAAACTGAACTCTGGAATATGGCATTTCTCAAAATTGAATTTACATGGCTTTATATAGAGGTGGTAGATGTATCCTAACATATCTAGGATTAGATCTATCTAAATCTTTAAAATAGAATTAAATCAGGATTTTACGGATCCACGTTGATCAACGCAGGACTTGCATCGATTGACATGCTTGAATGAACTGAATTGATCGATGCGGAGTGGGCATCGATTGACGTGGACTGGCCTTTGCAGGTCTGCGTCGACTCTTGCGTCGATCATTCCTCAAGCGTGCTGCATCGATCGACACGGGTATGTTTCGATTGACGTAGGTCTGGAACCCGAACATCTTCTTATTCTTCACTGTTTTCGACTCAAATACCTGCACAATACATCAACCACGACATTACAATCACAAAATCCATTTCATGCACGATAAAATACGTAAAATTACTCTAAAATCAACAAAAACAGTCAAAGAACTAATGGAACTAATGGTTAAGTTGGTGAAAACATGAACTTATCAACTCCCCCAAACTTAAACTATTGATCGTCCTCGATCAAATCACAGATAAGAATTCAAATCTCATGCAGATGCAAGTGTGCAATGCCTCACAAGCTTCTTTACTATCCAAGTATCACTCATCCATATAAATTACGCAATCCAAACATAATTCAAATCGTTAAATAGTTGAGGAGGAACCTCACAGGGCAGTGTTTGCACTCATCGCTAAAAAAGTTACGGTTTTGTGTTTCACTCACTCAAGGTCATAGCTCACCTCACCATAAGTTTGACAAGTTTCTCATCTCTCCACTGCTTGTTAGTGTAGTTTTTCAGGGAATCAAATAGGTCTTTATTTTGGTTGTAATGTGGCTTACCTAAAAGGTGGGATACATTTGGCTAAGTGACTCAAGATATATCATAGAAAACTCACAACCCAAGTACACCACAAGCACATAATTCATCACTTGTACAACCACATGATTCATCACTTGTGCACTTTCTTTGTTCCTTCTTTCTTTCCTCACAATTTTTTTTTCCAGGGCCCCTTATGACTTACTACAAATCTTTGTGAACTCTCAACAACATCATTCAATTTCTTTCACTCATGTTCACCTTTCTATTTCACTTATGGGGACCTTTATTTTAATACATGGAACTCAATTTTTTTTTTCTTTTAGTTCCCATCAAACTTTATCAAACTCCCACAATTACACTTCCCAACTAATCAATTCCTCCCATTTATCAACCATTCTAAACAAAGAAAATTCATTCAAGGCTCAAATGGGCTACGAGTGGAGAAAAGGTTAGTGTATAGGAGATGGGCTATGAAAGAACATGCCTAAAATCATTTTTACCCTATTACTACACTTAATGCAACCTCAAGAGAGAAACTCGTCAAATTCTAGGAAGTTATTGCTAAAAATTAGGTTACTCTATCACACAGATTTTCATTCTCGATCAGCAATAAATTAATCAAAAACCAATTGTTCTAATTCAAGGGAGGACAAGTCACATTCTCTAAAAACCATATAATCACAACAGTTCTGACTGTCCTATGCTCAAAGCTCTAGAACAATTCTCAAGAATCTACGGATCAGAACTAGTACCACAAATCAAGAATTCAAAATACTAGAGCAATTGTTCACATTGAAGCACAAGAACAAGGACGGTGCTAAAATTTAACATGCAACAATCACTAAAACTTAAGATGCATAAAAAAATAAAGTAATAAATAAAATAAAAGCAAAAAAAAAAAAAACTTTTCCCTTTTCCATCCTCATCCCCCAAACTTGTTGCACTCGAATGAGTGGACAAGTTTGAAAGTTAGATAGGAAAAGAGAAACGGTACCTCATTCCTCCTCCGGAGGGTCCTGCATCTCCGCATCGGTGTGCACCCACGTTGGGAGTCTCCGGCACCATTCTCGGTTCGTCTCTCGAAGTTGGCGTGTGTAGACGGACTCAGGCTGGTCGTCCATGAGAACTCGCTGTCGATGGTATCCAACCTTGTGGTCACATGCTGGCAGAACTCGGTATGCAGGGTGAGCTCTACTGCGTGCTCAGCATCTTGTTGCTGCATGAACTGGTAGATCATGGCCAAATCCACCCTGGAAGAGGAAGACTCCCCTGCAAAGTGACTGGACGAGGCTCCACCGGTCCAGCCTGGGATCTCACCGGCTCTCTTATCGTGCTCCTCCTCCTCGGCGGCCTCTTCCCCTGTAGCGTCTGCTGGGGGTGTATCCTGCGAACTCTCAGCAATCAGACGGCAGCGTTGACGCCTCTCATGTCTCTGCTCCTCACGGGTGCATGCTCGTTGGTCCAAAGAAGTCTGCGGGCGGTGATTGAGGCGGGAGGTACCAGATCTCCCACATGGCCCAACCATAAGCTGCATGTAGGGGGGGGGGGTTCTCATCAACCAATTGTCACAGAAATGGAGGTCCATGACATGCGTGAGGTCCGGCTGAGGTAGTGGAAACTTTTCCCCATTGGACATCCTCAATGCCCATCCACCCTCATGTGCTGTAAGCATCTGCATCTGCACTAGTTATGCTGTGCCGAGCCCTCTGCTGTCCAATAGCATCTCAATGTCAGCCAGGTCGATTCCCACATATTCCGCAATCGGGGTGATCAATCCCCCGCTTCAAATATTCCTCTTTATGGCATTCGCTTGCCGCCTCCAGTGGTCCATGATCAAGGCCGCGAAGCTGAAGCGCTCCCCCATCAACATGCAATAGATGGCATAGAGCTCGTCAAATCTCACCTTGGCACTCTCGTGATGGCTAGTGATCGACACCCCATGCACCGCTAAAGATATCTGAACACCAGGTTGTCAATGGAAGAGGCTTTCATGCCTCCTGCTTCAAACTCTTGGACGTTCAATTTTGCCTCCGCTGCAATTTGTTGCCATAATTCAACCATGTTGAATGTTTCGGGGAGGAAGCCGATGCCGTCTTTCGGAACTCCCCACAAGTCGTCCAACTCATCCATCGGGAGCTGTAAATTTTGGTTGAGCTGTAAATTTTGGTTGAGCAGTTGGAAACTAATGGTCGATGGTTCAGACTCTGGTTGGACCTCGTATACTTGGATTGAAGCGAAGAACTCCCTCACAAGCGATGGGTACGTGGGCCACCGTTCTATCATCCAACTGCCCCATCTAGCTCTCCTCAGCAGGGCCTCAACATCAACCCGAATCCCTAGCAGGTTCATGGTCTCTGTGCAAGGGTAGAGAGTCTGTCTGACTCTAAACTTGGGATCACAGAATATCTGACACAGTTCCTCTACTTCTGGGTTGGCAAAATGTGGTCGGAAAGCCATAGTTATCTGCAGGGATACAAGGAAAAATGTCAACCCAGCTTCATGTTACTTCACCAAATTTTTCCAGCAACATTACAAAAATTACTCAATTAAGTTCATGTTGCAATTAACCATGTAATATTGGCTTAACCTAACCGTCATTCAATTCACACCTACTTCCCCCATATTGCATCCACACGCTAGGATCGAAGTTATTCAATCCCATGACTACAAACTCTCACAATATGAATAAATCTACTAGAACTACAACCCATATCGAACAATAAAGCAAGAATTGCAAAGAAGTCGTAAAACAAGCAAAATTTGAAATATTCAACACCATGGTCCAAAATCATCAAAATAATGCACAAGACTTAAAAAATCACAAAATAATTGAAGGGGAAGAGTCTAGGATTCGTACCTTGAGTTGTAGTGGCGAGTTATGAGGAAATTTTTTGAAGGTGGGGTGTTTTGGAAGATAAGCAGCGCCGTGCGTGTGTGTTTAAGTGTGAAAAATAAAGCAAAAATGGGTTTAAAACCCTCTCATCCGTGCCTCTGAAACTCTGTCGATCGACGCGAGCCTAATTTCCAATTTTTTATTATTATTATTATTATTTATATTTAAGACTTGAAATTTTGCATCGATCGACACAACTTCTGTGTTGATCGACGCAGACAAAAAAATGGCGTCGATCGACACAGCTGCTGTATCGATCGACGTTGACCTGAACAGACACAAACTCAAATCTAAAAACTCAAAAATAAATTTAACGACTCTATTCCTATTGACTCAACTAGACTAAAAAAATTGATAGAGAAAGAAAAACAGCAAATCGTTGGGTTACCTCCCAAGAAGTGCTTGGTTTTATGTCGTTAGCTCGACAATACCTGTACTTCATGGGCGATCCAAATAATACACCTCCATGATGCCAATTTGAAGTGGGTGTAGTACGGTTTCAGCTTCTGCCCATTGACCTTGAAGGTCGTGCCGTCTTGACCGGCCAGTTCTACCACGCCGTTTGGAAATTGGCAGACCACGGTGTATGGACCAGTTCATCTTGATTGTAGCTTTCCAAGCATGAAATGGAGGCGGGAATTGAATAGGATAACTTTATCGTTAGAATTGAAAACATGCCGGCGAATCCCCCTGTCGTGGATCCTCTTAGCAGGTGTCTTGTAGATGGCATTGTTCTCGAATGCCTCATCCCTGAAATCCTCGAGCTCATTCAGTGCCATTGCTTGATCAGCAGCAGCTAGCTTCCAATCCAGGTTGAGTTCCTTTATCGCTCTCCAAGCCCTATGCTCCATCTCGACGGGAAGGTGGCAGGATTTCCCGAACACCAGCTAGTATGGAGACGTCTCAATGGGTGTCTTGTAGGTAGTGCAGTATGCCCATAGCGCATCATCGAGCTTCACAGTCCAATCCCTCATTTGCTTCACCATCTTCTCCAGGATCTGCTTGATTTCGCGGTTGGACAGCTCCGTCAGACTATTCCCTTGGGGGTGATATGGGGTAGTAACTCGATGCTTGACTCCATACCTTGCAAGAAGAGAAGCTATCCATTTGTTACAAAAATGAGACCCCCATCACTTACCGGAGCTCCTGGCGTCCCAAATATGGTCACGAGCTTCTGCAGGAAGTTGATGACGACCTTTGAATCATTGGTGGTCGTCGGAATAGCTTCAACCCATCATGACACATAATCTACCACGAGTAGAATATATGAGAACCCACGGGATGGCAGAAAAGGCCCCATAAAGTTAATCCCCCAAACATCGAAGATCTCAACTTCAATCACCGAGGTCTGTGGCATCTCATCCCTCTGCAAGATGTTGCCGATCCTCTAGTAACGATCACAACTCGTAATCCATCCGCAACAGACCTTGTAAATGGAAGGCCAATAGAACTCACTCGCCAGAATTTTGAATGCGGTTTGATTTGCTGAATGATGACTGCCACTAGGAGATGAACGGCAAGCCTCGTAAATTTGCTGCCACTCGGACTGGGGGACACAACGACAAATGATGCCGTTTGCACACCGACGCCACAGGTAGGGGTCCTCCCAGTATTAGAATCTGACATCGTGCAAGAACTTCTTCTTTGCATAAGGAGAAGAGTCCGGTGGAAGAACACTAGTCACCAGGTAGTTGGCGAAGTCTGCATACCATGGTGTCTTGGACATGTACATCTCTCGCAGATCCCAAATAGCACAATTCTATTCATCAGGGAATGTCTCTCGGATCCTCGTGTGCTGGTCATCCCCCTCGACTGGAGGCTCTAATCGCGATAAGTGATCAGTGATCACGTTGTCGCTCGCTTTTCTATCCTTGATCTCCAAGTCGAATTCCTGTAGTAGCAGTATCCACCTGATCAAGCGGGGCTTGGCGTCTTGCTTTGTGAACAGGTATCTGATGGCGGCATGGTTAGTGTAGACAATTGTCTTCGAACCTATCAGATAGGACCGAAACTTGTCAAACACATAGACCACCGTGAGCATCTCCTTCTCCGTCTTGGTGTAGTTGCACTGCGTCGGGTTCATGCTCTTGCTGGCATAGTGGATGACATGGAAGAGTCTCCCCTTCAGCTGCCCCAAAGCTTCTCCCACTGCGTATTCACTAGCATCGCACATCAAGTTGAAGGGCTCACTCCAATCTGGAGAAGTCAGGACTGGTGAAGTGACTAAGGCCGTCTTCAGTTTCTCAAAAGCCTGCAAGCACTCCTCATCAAAGACGAAGGATGAATCCTTCTCCAACAAATTGCATAATGGCCTAGATATCTTCGAGAAGTCTTTGATGAACCTCCTGTAGAATCCGATGTGGCCGAGAAAGCTCCTGACCGCTTTGACACTTGCTGGTGTTGGCATCTTTTCAATGGCTGTCACCGTGGCTCGGTCCACCTCCAATCCTTTAGCTGACGCTCTATGTCCCAGCACAATCCCTTCTCGCACCATGAAATGGCATTTCTCCCAGTTGAGGCACAGGTTGGTCTCAATGCATCTCTCCAGTAAAGTAGCCAAATTCTGCAAACAACCATCGAATGAGTTCCCAAAAACTGAGAAATCGTCCATGAATACCTCCATGATATCCTCAATTAGGTCATGGAAGATGGCCATCATGCATCTTTAGAAGGTCGCCAGTGCGTTGCACAGTCCAAATGGCATCCGCCAATACGCGAACACTCCATACGGATAGGTGAATGCGGTCTTGTGCTGGTCCTCCGATGCCACAGCAATCTGGTTATACCCTGAATAACTATCAAGAAAATAATAGAAATGGTAACCAGATAATCTATCGAACATTTGATAAATGAACGGGAGAGGGAAATGATCCTTGCACGTGGCGGCGTTGAGAGCCTGGTAGTCAATGCAGAATTGCCATCCAGTGACTGGTCTTGTCGCGACCTCCTCTCCATCATCATTCTTTACAATTTGCATCCCCCCTTTCTTGGCTACTACTTGAGTGGGGCTTACCCACTTGCTATCGAAAATTGGGTAGATCATGCCATGATCTAGGAGCTTCAGAACCTCCTTCTCACGGCTTCCTGCATGATTGGGTTCAGTGATCACTGTGTCTGTGTCTTTAGCTTGGCGTCTTCCTCTAAAATGAATTTGTGCATGCATAGTGAAGGACTAATCCCTTTGATGTCTCCTAAGGTCCACCCAATGGCAGACTTGTATTGCCGCAGGACTCAAAGTAGTTCATCCAGTTCACCATGTGTCAGGTAAGCAGAAACGATAATATGGTAAGTGTCGTTAGATTCCAAAAAAGCATACCTGAGATGTGCCGTGGGTGTTTTAAGTTTCAAAATAGGCAGATCGATGCTAGATGGTTGTTGTTCCAGACCTGTGTAAATCAACGTATGATGTATATCGATTGACGTGGTTGAGATGGCAGCGATCCCTTTTCCATGTCTCGCCATTTCGATCAATGGAATCTCTGTGTCAACCTTCCAACCCGCGTAGATCGACGTAGATGTTGCTTCAATCAACGTGGCTCTTGCTGCGGCATTGATCGACGTGCCTTCTGCGTCGATTGACATGGATGCAGCTCCACGTTTTCCCTTCTTGTTCTTGCTGTATCGGCTTGGTAACCGCTCCTGTTTGTTCTCTTTTTCCCATGTTATCTCTTCGAACACATCCAGCTCCATCACTAGATTTACAAGCTCATCTTCTGCCTCATCCAAATCTGAAGATGAAAACAGAGAGTGCAGTAAACAATTTTTCAGAAAATCCGGATCAGTTTTAAGAGAAGAGAAGGGAGAGGAAATCACCGGATTGAAGCAATTGACCATGTGGCATTCTTCCTCGTAGCTCCCTTCATTGTGCTTCTGCATTGCTTTGTAGATGGAGAAGGTTATCGACTTGTCATTAACACGGAATGTCAGTTTGCCGTCTCGAATATCAATCAGCGTTCCACCGGTCTTCAAGAAAGGACTTCCCAAGATTAGTGGAATGTTGTGGTCTTCTTCCAGGTCTAGCACCTCGAAGTATGCTGGAATGATGAAGTCCTTCACCTTCACGAGTACGTCCTCCATGATGCCTCTCGGGTAGGATCTATCTGCCATTTGCAGTGATATAGTCATTGGCTTGATGCTCCCGATCTCTAGTCGCTTGAAGATTGATAGCGGCATTAAGTTGATGGATGCGCCGTAATCATAGAGGACCTTTCCAAAATTGTCTCCTCTAATGATGCAGGAGATCGTGAAGGATCCCGGGTCCTCTCTCTTTATTGGCATCTTCTTCTGAATAACTGTGCTGCATTCCTCGAATAAGTTGACCGTCTCGTGCTCCATGAAGGGTCTTTTCTGGGAGACCATGTCCTTCAGAAATTTGATGTATCTGGGCATTTCTTGCAACGCCTCAACTAGTGGAATGTTGATGTGCACCTTCTTCATATTTTCCAGAAATTGTTCATACCTTTCGTTCATTCTGGTTTTAGCAAAATGCTACGAAAACAGCATATGAGGTTTCTTCATAGGTGGCCTGGGGGCCTGCGTCGATCGATATGGAGTTGCATCAATCGACGTGGCTCTTGTTGCTGCGTCAGTCGATGTACTTCCTGCATCGATCGATGTGGGAGTATCTGCTGCTGCCCTCTCGACCTGCTCCACATCTTCGTCCTCCTGCGAGTCTTTTCCTGGTTGTTCTGGCCCCTCGTACGATTTTCCCCCTTTGAGAGTTATGGCATTGACCTCGTTCATTTGATTCTTGGGGCTAACTTGAGTATTGCTATGAAATTGCATGGGTTTGTGCTGGGCTCCGAGAGCGTGGCGATCTGACTGACCTGAGTCTCTGTGATCTACATGTGTTTCTCGACTCGGTCCACCTTGGTATTCACTCCAGTTTTCTCCTGTTCTAATTTTCCAACTTTATCAGTTGATCCTTGTTGGGAAATTTGGCTAAGTTTCCCTTCCCCAGTAGCTACTTGCTTAGATTCTAGTTTGGTGTTTTGGTGGATCAAATCCTAAGTCCAACCAGCGTCAGTTTGTCTCTAGAATAGCTCTAGTCTCAAATGTAAAGTCCTGTATAGGTATTTTGAGTTGTAAGTCGCAGCTGATCAAGACTCATGCTGGCTACTGTTCACCAGCATGAGATGTGCTTACCAGTTGAGAGAAGTCTCACCAGCAAGCGGCTGACGAAGACTCATGCTGACACTGTTCATCAGCATAGAGTTGAGCTATCGACTGGCTACTGTTCACCAGTGGGAAGATTTCATCAGCAGGAGGCTGACAGATCTACCAGCAGAATATGTGTTCTGGCTGACACTATTCACCAGCGGTGAAGCCACCAGTCACGGGAGATTCCAAGAGATAACATCAGACGAATTGGTAGACCTTGATTGTGCTAAGGAAAGTCACCAGCAGAGACTGCCAGCACAAAGATCACCAGTATGATCTACCAGTCGGAGGTTATCAGCAGAATTGAAGATTCGCTCTCCCGAAGACTTAGAGACAAAAAGAAGATTCGTCTGAGGAAGTAACTGACAGTGTATAACTTTAAGGAGGATGCCTTAAAGTCTATCAGTTCAAGACTACCAGTTCCGATTCCTCGTACTGACGAATAGTGCCGTTCTGACTCAAAGAGATCTGTGTCAGATAAAGCGGTCAAAGATATGACGCTTTCCGGAAATTCCTACCTGCCGCCTGCAGAAGGACATGCGAGGACAGAGACTTTTCCGGATGTGTCCAAACGGCTAGTATTTGAATCTGAATCTCACGTCTATAAATACGTGAGATCCAACAGCATTCAATACTCTTAGCTACTCTTACCCACTCTTAGCCATTCCTGAACTACCGAAAGCTCAAACGCATTCATATCAGCGTATAAGCAATCTTTCGAGGCTTTTCTTAAAGCTACTCCGTGTGTCAATCATTTGAACACGAGACTCCAAGCTTCTAGCTTGTGAGTTATTGATCTCATTTGGTGTTCTTTCTCATTCCGAGGAAGAACATAGCAGCTCTTGAGCCAGCCAGCTCCAGAGTTATTACGGGCAGTTTTGCCGCCAGCAAGAGTCAAGTTCTTGGGAGAACTAAACACCCACGTCGTCAGTGGTACCGGTGGAGGTTAAAGTGACGTGCTCGCACTCCATCCAGCTGACGAGAGTTGAAGAAGGACAAGGACCGGGAGCGGTTGATCCAGTGGACTGGTAGACAAGGCATCTACCAGCTGGAAATAGATCGTAGGAAATCTTGTACCGGATTACTCTCTTTAGTGAATTTCCAGTGCTTCGACTGGAGAGTGGACGTAGATCAGTTGATCGAACCACTATAAAATATCCTTGTTATTTACTGCTTTCAGCATTTACTTACTGATTTAAAACCCAGCACCCAAGTGCTGGAGTATAACTGAAACCAGTTTATAACTGTGCAAACTCGACTCTAAAATTTTCTAAGTCCTGAGTCATCAGCTGACCAGCCAGTTGCCAGTCAGCTGAATACTCAGTTGCCAGTTGACTTACCAGCTGACAAGGTCCCAGTCAGCTGTGTAACCAGCAGAGTGCAAGAAACGAACTTACGTATTTTCCGCTGCCAAAGTATACCCTGATATCCGGGACCAACAAGTGGTATCAGAGCGGACGGTTCTTACAGACCGTTCGTTTCTGTGTCGCTTAGGACCGTGATCCACGTTTCCTTGCACTCCTGTTTGTTTGTCTGTTTGTCTAGCTCAGGTACTTCAAGATGAATATCCCAAAGCTAATGGACTACAAGACGGAGAAGCACTCTATATGGCGAAAGAGGACGCTCATCTCCCTGAAGAGCATCCATCCAGACATGAAAGATGTACTGGAGACAGGGCCAATAGAGATCACCAAGATTCAGCATCAGCTGGGAGATCGTCCAGCTGCGGTGGTCCCAAAGCCCCAAGATGAATGGAATGCTGAGGACAGAAAGCGGAATCAGCTGGATTCCATTGCACATGAGCTGATCCTTGCGTGCCTTCCAGAATCGCTGATGGAGGACGCACTGCGGTTTGATACTACTAAGGGAGTATGGGATTTTCTTGATAGTTTATGTCAAGAAACTGACCAAATGAAACGCAACAAATTGCAGGTTGCGGTGGATAAATATGAGTCCTTCCAGATGCTGACTGGAGAAACCATCAAGGAGATGGAGGCGAGATTCAACGCCATTGTCAGCGAGCTGAAGTCTTTGGGCAGGGAGTACGAAAATGCTGATCTTAACTCGAAGATCCTGTCCAAGATGCCGAAGGAGGATTGGTTTGTGAAAACCACCGCACTAAAGGAGAAAGATTTATCCAAACTAACTCCTAAAGAAGTGTTTGCTCAGTTGCAGGCACATGAATGGGATATCCAAATGGTGAATAAAAACGAGGCTATCAGGAATGTTGGATCCCCCAGCGTTAAGGCTCAGGACGAAGCTTACTTCGTCAAGAAGGACTTCAAGCGGATGCCCAAGAAGCCCTTCCATGCTGACAGACCTGCTGGGCAGACCAACCAGCCGAAGGAGATCCCATCCACATCAGGATCTTACTCCAAAAGTGGCGAGAGCTCTATCGCTGAACTTGAGCAGCAAATGAAACGACTGGCCGTCCTACTGGAAAAGGCTAAGTCAAAGCAGGGAGTCTCTTCAAGCTCAACTGACGGGAAATTCGTCAAAAGAGCTCCTCGTGCTTGCTATCAATGCCAATCCCCTGACCATTTAAAATTTGAATGTCCGCAGGTGGACAAAACTGAGAGGGAACGGCTGAAGAAGCTCTTTGAAGAGCGTGCCTCCAAGGCAGTTGCCAAAGCCATGCTGACAAGGACTGAAGTTCCTGATATCCCCGACCATGATGATGGGGAATACGAGTCAGATGGAGAGTCTGAAGAAGAAGCTCTTCTGGCATTCATGGCTGCTCTAGGAGAAGTGTCAGCTGAAGAAGATGCTGACAAGGAAGAACATCTAGCATTGACTGCTGATGATGAGGTACAATCAGATCCTCAATTGCATATCATGCCTGTTCAAATCATAGACGATTCTGAGTCGCATTGCTCCGACTCAGAAGATGTCACTTTAGATGTTCTTCAGAATGAGTTTTTAAAATTTTATGAAATGAAAAATGTTTTAGCTGGCGAAAACACTTCGCTGAAAAATCAAGTTTCCATTTTGACCAGTGAGATTGAAAAATCTAGGTCACTCAGCGAAGAGCTAGAAACTTTGAAAAAGGCTCATTTCGAATTGCTCCAAGATTTCCAAGTTGCTAAAACTGAGCGAGATAACTTTCACAATCTTGTTCTGGAGCAAGAAAATAAGATCAATTTTCTGAACAAGGGTTCCAGAGATTTAGAGGCAGCTCTAAGTCATTGGAGAAAGCCCTGTGATAAGTCCGGGTTGGGATTTTCAAATGATTTGAGCAAAAATCAACCCGAACAAATCAATGCTGGAAAGGGTAAGGGCAGAATGGTAAATGAGTCAGCACCAGCTGGTGCTGCCAGCATACCTCGAATGGCTGATCAGCAAAGGAATCATCAGCCCAGATATAGAGGTGAGTCATCACGACAACAACCTCGACTGGCAAATTCCTCTGCTGACAAGACGCCAGCACACCCTAAGAAGCTGACTAAGCCAAAATATTCCAAGGCAAGGAAGTCAGCACCAGCAGCCAGTGGAACCCGACAGCCAGCACCAGCTGTCCAGAGGTACCACACACAACCTTACAAGTATGCCAGTTGCCAGCATACTTACAAGGGGTCCCACTCTCAGCAGAATACTGAGAGAAGGACAATTCCCGATAGGAGGAATACCTATCGGAGGCCTGAGCCCAATCAAATGTTTTCATCAAGGGCTAGGAAGGCTAACCACCGTGGTCCACAGTTCCAAAGACCACCAAGGCAGCACAAGCGGTCGGAAAGAAATTTCCGATCTCCTCAGAAGAAGAATACTTCTAGAGGAACTGCACACACAGCCACACCTTCCAAAAACAATTCCATGCATTATTTTAAGAGGAAGGGAAAGGCTACAAGTAATGTCAGCAAGGGTAACACTGAGCTGAAGATTACTCAAATCTGGATTCCGAAAGGAATGTTCCAGAGATCTAACCCTGCAGGACCCGCTGATGATCGGGGACCTAAATGATTTCATTTTTCTTGCAGGAACAGGATCATGCGTATCAGCTTCAGAGGTCGAGCGAGTGGATCATTGACAGTGGTTGCTCCGCTCATATGACTGGTGAGGAGTTCTTGTTTTCGGAGCTCACCAAGGTCAGAGGACCTCCAGTTATTTTTGGTGATAACTCCAAGGGCAGAGTTATCAGCAAGGGATGCATAGAGAAGGATGATGTGCGTATTGTCAACGTGTCCCTTGTTACCAACCTGAAGCACAACCTCCTGAGCATCAGCCAGCTGTGCGACAATGGTTACACCATTGTGTTTGACAAATCCGGGTGCCAGATCAAGAATGAAGAATCTGGCGAGACCAAGCTGAAAGGTGTCCGCAAAGGAGGGTTGTATGTCGTTGACTGGCAAAGCGGGAAGACTGATACATGCTTTGTTGCCACCAGTTCCATGGAGACCAACTGGCTGTGGCACAAAAGGTTAAGTCATTTGAATTTCAAAACTATTAATTATCTAACCAAGCATGATCTTGTAGATGGTCTTCCCAAGGGCGGGTTCAAGAAGGAAGGGATTTGCAAGGCCTGCCAGCAAGGCAAACAGACCAAGAAATCCTTCAAGAACCAGTCGCCAGTTCACCCTAGTACCAGTCAGGTACTCGAGCTGTTACATATGGACCTGTTTGGACCAGTAACGCCGCAAACCATTGGAGGAAGACGATATTCGCTGGTGGTAGTCGATGACTACTCGCGCTATACATGGGTGAAGCTTCTCAGAACAAAGGATGAGGTGAAGGTGATTCTTCCAGAATTGATCATCCAAGCTCAGAAGCAGAGAGAAGCTGTTGTGAAGCGAATTCGTTCGGACAATGGGACTGAATTCTGCAATGGTCCGCTGATGGATTTCTGCGCGGAGGCCGGGATCAAGCATGAGAGATCTACTCCAAGGCAACCACAGCAGAATGGACTGGCAGAACGTAGGAACAGGACGCTGAAGGAAGCAGTCCGATCCATGCTGGCTGAGTCTGGTTTGGGTCAGAGTTTCTGGGGAGAGGCGTTGGTGACTGCTTGCTATACTCAGAATAGGAGCGGGATCAACGACAGACTTCAGAAAACTCCCTACGAAGTGTACTTCGGTCGTAAGCCTACTTTAGCTCATCTTCGTGCATTCGGTTCTCCATGTTATATCCATAATAATGGGAAGTCGAACTTAAATGCTTTCTCGCCTAAAGCTGATGAGGGTGTGTTTGTCGGATATGGACACCCCTCTCACAAGGGCTACAGAGTATTTAACAAGACGACCCAGCTTGTGGAAATAACATGCAATGTTGTTTTTGATGAAGCTACTTTAGTGCGCAGGACCTTACGCCGACTGGCAGAAGATGTTCCTGAGGTCAATGATGTCAATGACCAGTTGGGCAGGAATTCTTCCAATGCTCAACCAACTGGTTCGACTAGACCGATGAATGGATCATCTTCACAACCAGTTACCTCAGGTGCCCATCAGCAACCTGAGAGGGTCGGTGATGCAAATGACCTTGCTGAGACCTTACACTCAATCTCCCTGAGTGGAACTAGCAATAATCTAGGGGGAATCCCTACTGGCCTTTTTGAAGAAGAAGGCAGTGATGGACCAGCTGGAGAGGATGTTCCAGCTGATGCTGACAACATTGGTGGAGATTCAGACAACCAGCCAGAAGGTGATGCTGATGAAGTTGTTCCAACTGGTGAAGGTCCAGCACCAGCTGATGTTGCAGCTCCGACTGGTGGAAATGTGGAAGCACCAGTCGCCAGGACAGAAGAACCTGTTTCCCAGCCGGCACCAGCGGTCGCTGGTCCTCCCAAATGGCTGAGGGATCACCCATCTGATGCTATTCTCGGTGATCCGGAAGGTTCTATCCAGACCAGGCACGGCAGAGCGCTTTTATCTTGCTTTATCTCTCAGATGGAACCTACGTCCATCAAAGATGCGCTCGAATCTGCCGATTGGATCAATGCCATGCACGAAGAGCTTGCGGAGTTCACTCGCAACAACGTTTGGGACTTGGTAGAGAGACCATCACACCAGTCAGTGATCGGCACCAAGTGGGTTTTCAAGAACAAGCGAGATGAAGATGGCATTGTGGTCCGTAACAAGGCTCGTTTAGTCGCCAAGGGCTATAGACAGTGTGAAGGCATCGATTTTGATGAGACCTTTGCACCAGTTGCAAGAATGGAGGCGATACGGCTGTTTTTGGCCTATGCAGCGTATCACGGCTTCACGGTGTTCCAGATGGACGTGAAGAGCGCATTCTTGAATGGCGAGCTAAAGGAGGAGGTATATGTAGAGCAACCTCCTGGATTTGAAATTGGCACCAAAGTGTACAAGCTAAGGAAGGCCCTGTATGGATTGAAACAGGCGCCCAGGGCTTGGTATGATACACTATCTCAGTTCCTCACCAGAAATGGATTTCGAAAAGGGAAGATCGATCGGACTCTCTTTCTTCTCAACGATGGAGCTGACATGCTGATGGTGCAGATCTATGTCGATGACATTATTTTCGGGTCGAAGAATATTACTCTTTGTGAGAAGTTTTCTCAACTGATGCAGACCTCATTCCAGATGAGCATGATGGGCAAGTTAACATACTTCCTAGGACTCCAGGTCCAGCAGTCAGCTGATGGTATATTTATCAGCCAGCGGAAGTATACCAAGGATCTAATTCAGAAATATTGCCCAGAGAAGACTAAGTCTCTAAGGATCCCGATGAGTACCAGCTGCCAGATATTTCTTGATGAGCAAGGGGAATCAATTGATCCTACTGTTTACCGAGGAATTATTGGATCACTCCTCTATCTCACTGCCAGCAGACCCGACATTTCGTATTCAGTCGGAGTGTGTGCCAGATTTCAAGCTAATCCTAAGAAGTCACACATGGAAGCTGCTAAACGGATTGTGAAATATCTGAAGGGGACAGAATCTCTTGGAATATGGTATCCCAGAAATGATGAGCTTACGCTTATCGGTTATTCAGATTCAGATTTCGCTGGATGCCGTATTGACCGCAAGAGTACCAGTGGTACGTGTCAGTTTCTCGGACACAAGCTGATTAGCTGGTTCAGCAAGAAGCAGCACTCTGTAGCTACTTCTACCACTGAGGCTGAGTATGTTGCCGCTGCCAGTTGCTGTGCTCAAATTATTTGGCTCAAGCAACAACTGGCTGATTATGAAGTG
>JAPKLW010006824.1:0-10616 GCA_026898455.1 Plectranthus barbatus
TAGTTAGAGCTTGTCAGAGGCTCCGATTAATTAATGGATGTCCGGTAACCTTAAATATGGGGATTCTCAATTAATGCAGCCCGTTCTCATAATGTGGTAATAAAGGGGTAGGTCAGTATTAATTTTGTGGTGAAAAAGAATTAATATTAATTAATTAATTGTGTCCTGGGTTGTGGACATGGGAATTAATTAATTTATAGGCCCACTTTATTATTTGCATTAGGTCCCAGGACTGGCCCAATTAAATATGCTGAATAGAGCCCAAAATGGTCCATTAGGGTTTCCATCCCTAGGTCTATAAATAGACAGCTCTCTCTCATAAGTTGTATAACAGTTGAAACACACTAAACCTAGAGAGAGAGGGAGGCGCCAATTTTGGGAGAAGAGGGAGGAGAATTTCGATTCTAGTCCTGCTCAGAATACAGATCTACGGAGTCCTCACCAGTAGTAGATCTGAACAGCATTGGGACACAACCCCGAAGATCTAATCTGGAGAACATATTTTTCTTTTCTTCTCCTTTTGTTTTTTCGAATTTATTCTTAGAAATTAGATCTCTAATTTCTACTTCCGCAGATTAATTCAAATCGCGTGGTTGAATTGAAGTTTTGGAATTCAAACGCGAAAGATCGGTTCAGACTCAACGGAGTTACGGTAAACCCTAAATCCACAAATCTTTGTATTAAATTCATAGGAGCATGCTAGGGTTTTGAGAATTTTAATTATGTGCAATAACCATAAATCGATCCGGTTCAGTTTGGTTTTGGTGATTTGGTTCACGGAAAAGCCCTACAACACATTCGAGAGAGTCCTATGCAATACTGGGGCCAGTATCAACCTGATGTCGTACTCCATCTACAAGCGTCTCAACATCGGAGAGATGAGGCCCACCACGATCACCCTGTAGATGGCGGACAGCTCTTTATCCCGCCCGAAAGGTATACTAGAAGATGTGCTCATTCGTGTGGGCCATTTCATTTTTCCTGCTGATTTTGTGGTGCACGAGATGAAGGAGGACAAGAACATGCCAATGATCTTGGGGCGTGAGTAACTCGACACTAGTGCCACTCTCATTGACTGTTGAGGCGGCGAGAACACACTCCGGTCGAACGATGAAAAGATCACCTTTGTGATCAACAAGAGAAAGAAGAAAGCGGAGTGCAATCGAATCTCCACTACTGATGAAGGGAATGAATCTGAACAGGAAGAAACAGTTGCCATCGAATGGGAGCGAGGAAATGGAGGAGTGAATCTGTCAACTACGCCACCTTGTTCTGAGCTCACCACCATTATCAAGGATCGGAAGGTTTACATGGTGGATTCCAAAGGTCGGCGAGTCTGGACCCGACCTCCTTGGCGGTGATTTGAGGTATCGTCGAGCTGCGACGTTAAATCAAGCACTTGTTGGGAGGTAACCCAACCTTTTCCGTAATTTCATTTCAATTTTTGTTTTTTTTTATTATTATTTTCTTTTATTTTGCATTAACAGTTGTTTTGCAGTATTAAAAAAATAAATTGGAGATCGGCTCGGCGGGGGTCGACGCAGCCAGGCGTCGATCGACGCCGAGCAGCCCAGCATGATACACTTCGATCCTCAGCAGGATCGACAAGAAGGCTTCAAGTTGATCGATGCGAAGTGCCAACAACCACTATTTCACGCCGCGCAATGTTTGAAGACTCTGGGGGATAAAAAGTTGATGTCTGAGATCAACTACAAGGTATCGTTCCCTCTTTTGTCTGATGTTCAAACTTATTCCACTCTTCGAGTTGGAAATAAGTTTGGGGGAACGTTCTATCCTTTATTTATTTTGCTTTCCGCTTTAAATTTTTTTTAAGTTTTTATTCTATTTTGTGGGAAATTTTTTTAGTTTTGAAATAACCCGAATGAGATTGTGAGATTAAAATCGGTTGAGGGATGAGTTTGAATTGATTGTGATTGTGGTTAGATGCCTATGAATGTAGAATACCGCATGATAGGATTGATTTGACACTTATGCTTGCATGATGATTGAGATGATTTGAAATTGACTGTGGAAGAAAAATTTTGAACCCTTGTGTGAGAATTTTGAGCCTTTGTTTCATTTGATGTGAGATTCACATGTGTGTTTTGATTTCTCTAGAACTTGCCTATTTTCTGTGTTAAGACTGCATAGTGTGCGCGAGTTTAGGAAATGATCTTAGGCCATCTTTGATAGCCCAATTCCCTAAACACTGTCCCTTCACATTAAATTGTCCCTAGTTAGCCACTTTTGAGCCTATACAAAAATTTTCTATCCTTGTCTATGAGATTAAGAAGAAGTATTGGTTTCGCTCATGTCTTGAGTTGTGGTATATGGGGTGGAATGCTTGAGATATGGAGATAAGAAAATATAAATTAGTGGTGAAAAGATGTGTGAAAAAGAAGCTCAAAGAAATAATTAGAATTCTCATAAGCTCTCTAAAAAGATAAGATTACAAAAATTATGTAAAGAGCATAAGAGATTCAAAGTGAGCTAGAAAAAAAAAAGTTGTGTATTTATTGATATATTTGAGGAGATGAGGTGGATGATGAATAGAAGGTGGTTTGGATTGATTGAGGAAGTACAACTTGATTGATTTTAGTCACTTGGCCAAATTTTCCCTACCTTTCACAAAAAGCCTACATTACAACCTAATGAAAGTCCTTTTTGATTCTAGACTTGTGTGCACATTCAGCGGTGGAGATATTAGAAAATTTGCAAGCCTATGTAGAAATTTCTTCATACATGTTATTGAGTGCTTTCATCTATTCCTTAAACACTTGAGAGTTGAGCGATACACTTCTTGTGAGTTCTTCCACTGTTAATGAATTTTCTGTCTCTTTCAAATTGCTTGTGTGTAGTAGATTTTTGATTCTTGACTGCGATGAATCTTGTGAGGCATTGCACTTTAACCGCATGATCTTTTGATTTCTTTCTTGCCTATTGATTGAGGACAATCAAACGTTCAAGTTTGGGGGGTTTGATAAGCTCATTATTTTACTCGCTTATCTATATTATTTTCTACTATTTTATGTAGTTTTATTGAGTTTATATATATATTCTATGCATGAGTCTATATTAGGTGGTATTATGCGCATCTCGGTGTTTTTGCAGGTTTTTGGCCTAAATTCACTTGAAAACCGTTCCGAAAGCAGTGACGTGTATGAGTAGCAGTGAAGATTTCTTCCACAAGAGGAATTCGGGCTATTGGCACATGTCAATGGATGATGCTTTGAGTTAGCTCTCCAACGCAACTGGAATCGGGTCAATCGGAGTTCGGGAGAGGAAGTTATGGCCAAAACCGTGAGACCGCGCAGAAGGGGGTGAGAGACCACGTCGATCGACGCCAATCAGCATCGATCGATGCCAAAGAGGAAGCCACGTCGATCGATGCCAATCAGCAATGATCGACGCGAGCGAGTCTGCTGGAGCGGAAATCTGATGAAAATCGGATTTATTCATATCTTTAGCCCTAGATTTGATAGGATACACATCCACCCCTATAAATACCTAATTAAATTCGACTTTTTGAGGCATGCAATCATATTTTTAGAGTTTTTAGAGTTTGAAGACTTGGGAAACACGAAACCCTTTTATTTTCTTGTAAGTTCTTTATGTTTATGCAATTTAATATGTTTTCTTTTGGATTTCTATCTGCGATGAGTGGCTAGAAACCCTAGCGGGTTCTAGGGTTTGATATTATTATGGATGCATGTTAGTATTAATTAATATGGTTCATGATTCCTATGTTTATTCTATAATTCTAGATTAATTCAAGGACCGAGAGGTGACAATTGATTTAGATGTCTAGCTATTGATAGAAGAACCGAGAGGTGATTAATAATAGTGGGATTAGGAATTCATGATACAATCTACACTATCCAAACAGATGTACTAGACTGTAGGAATTGAACTGATTTGCTTATCAGATTGACTAATTTGGTGTACTTTGAGACCGAGCGGAGATAGTCACTAATTAGTAATCTAGGTTATATTTGCCAAACAAGGAAATATAGCATTGTTGCAGTATTCCACCTGTTAAATTAATTGATTCCTACATGTTATCCATAATAAGAATTCTTCCCTAGAATCTATGTTTCTTTAAATTTGCTTTCAAAACTACTTTAATTTTCTGCATTGTTTTCTTTACTTTTATAAAACCAAAACCTATTTCCTATTCACTCAAACAATGAATCTTAGGATCATAGCTAGTATATAGGATAATTTCCCCACACAATTCCCCTGATCGATAACTTTAGGGTTTACAAATTTATTTGTCGTTGTTATTATAATTAATCTGTTAGAAATAACAGTGATCAGTCCCACCCCGGTCGAGACGAGTTTTCCATCTCGGTCGTGATACATCCAGACACGGCCGGGATCGTTTGATTTTTTTCCCGTTTTCTGTGCAGGTGCATGAACACGCAGAACAAAGGGAAAACATTCGAGCCCTTCAAACCAGAGATTGAAGCAGCTTGCAGAAACAACAGAAATAAAGGAAAGAAGCTGAATTTTGAGATGGAAGCAAATCAAGAAGCCCCTCTTCAGAACATGACACCGGAGGAAGAGAGAAAATTTGTCAATGAGGTGCAACAAATAAGGGCACAACTTCTTGCAGCCCAAGCCACCCAGGCGGAGCAAGCTGCGAGACTGGCAGAACTGAACAACAGGCAGATAGTGGTGCCGCAGAGGTCCATCTTGGACCGTTTTCTCCCGCAGCAGGAAGAGCCCGGATTCAGAGTACGGATTGACGCCAATAATTTTGAGCTAAAGACTGGGCTAATTCAGATGGTGCAGCAGAATCAGTTTGGGGGGAGGGCCGTTGAAGATCCATACGCCCACCTCAGTATGTTCATTGAGGTGTGCGACACTGTGAAGCAGAATGGAGTCCCCCGGGACGTCATCAGGATGAGGTTATTCGCATTCTCCCTCAGAGACGAGGCAAGGTCTTGGTATGCTGGTTTGGACAATAGTCACATTGGGACATGGGAGGAACTTCGAAATGAATTCCTCACTAACTTCTTCCCACCGAGCCTGCTGCTGACGAGGAAAGCTGCTATCACCACATTCAAGCAGCTCTATGATGAGTCACTGCATGAAGCCAGGAAGAGGTACAAGGAGCTCCTGCGACTCTGTCCTGGACATGGAATCAATCTCGAGATGCAGGTTTACCATTTCTATGAGGGTCTGAACCCACACATGAAGGAGATGGTGGATGCATCTGCTGGCGGGATCTTGATGAAGAAGAGTGGTGCAGAGAGTATGAGATTGTTGGCAGACATGGCCCTGAATAGTCACCAGTGGCCGACTGAGAGACAGATGCCAGTCAAAGCAGTGGAGGCAAAGCCAGAATTTGATGTGGTTGTGGGGGTGAAGAAGCTCCGAGAAGAAGTTGAGAAGCTAGGAACTGCTAAGGTTGTTGCTGTTACTACTGAGCCAAGCATGGCAATCGTTCCGGTGGAGGCTGACTACATCAACCGGGGAGCAAGCAGTTCATCTAGAGCTGCGAATTTGGAGGTAAATTACATAGGCGGTGGTTATCACAGTAACTACCGAGGTAATCAGGGGTATCACTATAACCATGGGCGATCTCACCCTGGTTTTTCTTATGCTAACCCCACTGCTGCAGAACACCCTCCCCTTGGCTTTGATGTAGGTACAGGAGGCGACATTATTGAGAGAAAAAAATTTGTGCTGGAGGAGACACTAGAAAAATTCATCAAGAGCTCAGACAATAGGTTTGGGAAGGTCGAGAACGAAGTGAAAGGGATGGCCAATCACATGCAACTGATGACAAAGCATCTGCAGATGATGGACACCCAATTGAGTCAGATTGCCGCCACCTTGGGAAATCAGCACAAGCCGGGCCAACTTCCGAGCACGACGGAGACAAATCCTGCAAAGGCTAAGTCAGTAAATTGCCATCTCGCTGCAACCCAGAAGGAAGTATGAAGGCCCGAACAACCCAGAAGGAGAATTGGAAGAAGAAGAGGAGGAAATTCTCGCAGGAGATCTCTCTGTTTCGACCGAGATGGATCACATCCTGGTCAAGGCAGAGAGGAGCAGGACGGTCGAGGCAGAAGCTAGCCCGACCAAGACAGAGAAGGCTAACTCGGCCGAGATGACCTCCATCCCGGTCGAGGCAAAGCAAAGCAGGACGGCCGAGATCCAGCCACCCCAGTCGAAATAGAAGCCCAGACTGGGTGAGAAAGAGAATGAGAAGGAAGAAATAAGAGTTGATCCAGTTGCTCCTATGCCTTTCCCACAGAGATTTGCAAAAAAAAGGGAAGATTCTAAATTCACTCGTTTTGTTGAAAATCTTAAAAAAGTGAACATTAACATACCTCTTGTTGAAGCTCTCAGGGAAATACCGGGATACATGAAGTTCCTAAGGATGCTGATGAGCGAGAAGAAGCAGTTCGTGGAAAATGAAACTGTGAAGATCCATGAGGAATGCAGCTTACACCTACAGAAGCAGATCCCGATCAAGAGGTCTGATCCCAGGATGCTTGTCGATACCTATCGAGATTGGAGGAAGAGATTTTCAGAATGTGCTTTGTGACACTGGGGCAATCATCAACCTGATGCCCTGGTCCATCTACAAGAAGTTGGAAATTGGGGAGATGAGAGCCACTACAATTACCCTCCAGATGGCGGACCGATCTGTGTCCAAGCCCAAATGTATCATGGAGAATGCTCTTATCCGTGTTGGTCACTTGATCTTCCCTGCAGACTTTGTCATACACGAGATGAAGGAAGATTCCAACACTCCCATGATCCTGGGAAGAGAATTCCTCGACACAGCTGGTGTCCTGATCGACTACAAGAAGGGAGAAATCACCTTGAGAGGAAATGAGGAATCGATCACTTTCTGCATAGACAAGAACAAGAGGAAAGGGGAGTGCAACCAGGTTACTACTGCTGAAGAAGAGGAAGAAGATGACGAGACACCGGAGGAAGAAGAAGAAGCTATCCGGTGGGAATGAGGAAACGAGTCAGTGAAACCGGCAATTAAGTTGCCTCCTTCCGAGTACACCACCGTCATTCAGAACCGAAAAGTCTTCATGATTGACTCAAGGGGTCGACGAGTCTGGACTCGACCGCCTTGGTGAGCTGAGCTGAGTCTAGCCACGACGATAAATAAGGCACTGAATGGGAGGTAACCCATTGTGTTTTTGTTTTCTTCAATTAATTTCGATTTATTTCTATTTTACTGCTTTTACTTGTGTTAGTGTCTTATGAAAAAAAGGGAAGTTTTGAGGTCTGTTTCGACCGAGGTAGAGCCTGCCACAGTCGAGACATAAAGCCGAGACGTAGAATACTTTGACCGAGAAAGAGGTCGACAAGAAGGCTCCATCCCGGCCGAGACAGAGCTTGCCACGACCGAGATGGAGTGCCAACAGCCCAAAATCCACATCGGTCAAAGTTGAAGAAAGAAGGATAAAAAGTTGGTGTCTGAGGCCAACAATTGAGGTACCATTTCAATCTCTGGATCTGATCGTCAAACTTATTCTCTCTGCTTTTCGAATAAGTTTGGGGGGGTGAAGATTTAAGGGTTTGAAACTTATTATCTATCTTTTACTTGCTTTGTTTTACATTTCTGCATGGGAAAATACTTGAATAAAACGCGAGATTGTGGGAACTTGAGGATGATAACCCTAACAAGAATGCGAGATTGGAATTGATTGACTTTAGTTTGTGTTGATTGCGATAGTAGTCGAGTATGCCCATGAATGTGAATACCGCATGATTACTTGTTTTGATACTTGCGTTGGCATGATAGATAGATAGATGATGATTTGATGTTTACCGTGGAAGAAAAAATTGTCCTAAGTGTGAGTTTTTGAACCTGAATTTCGATTATGAGTGTGTCTGCAATTTTGAGTTTCTCTAGAACTTGCTCTTTTCTCTTTCAAGACTGCTAGTGTGCACAGGTTTAGGAAGTGATTTTAGGCCATCTTTGTTTAGCCTATTTTCCCATACACTGTCCTAATTAAATATTATCCCTAGTCAGCCCTTTTGAGCCTATGATGTTTTCTTTCTTTGTCTATGAGTTGGAAATAAATAGGAGAATCAACTCTTGTCTATGAGAGTGGGTTGGGATTTGTTTGAAAAAGGATGAGATATTATTAGAAGGGTAAAAGCAAAAGATAAGGTTGGGCTCTAGAAAAAAAAAAGAGAAAAAAAAATAGTTGTTGTGTTTAATCCTTATAAGCTCAAATGTATAATCAGAATTGTTTAGAGCATAGGAGGATATGTGTGAAAAAAGAAGAAAGAAATAAAAGAGCCATGGTTTGTATTGAAGTTCTAAGGAGTCGGGTAGATATTAATAGATAGTGGAATTAAGATTGATGAGGTGGACGCGCTGAATTTGATTTTGAGTCACTTGGCCAAATATTTCCCTACCTTTCACTAAAAAGCCTACATTACAACCTTGAATAAAGGCCTTTCTGATCTTAGACTTGTGTGCACATATTTGCAGTGGAGATTTAGAATATTTGCAAGCCTATGGTGGAACTTGATTTGCATGACTTTTGTGCGATCTCATATTTATCCTAAACACTTGAGTGAATGAGCGAAACACTTCCCATGTGAGTCTTCCATAGTTTACAGATTTTTTAATTCTTTCAAAAGTTTTGATGTCTTGTGGATGTTCGAGTTTGAATGTGATGAATCTTGTGAGGCATTGCACTACTCTTCAACTTGAGCTTTTGATTCTTTCTTTTGTTGATTGAGGACAATCAAGTGTTTAAGTTTGTGGGGTTTGATAAGCTCGTTTTTCTACTCTCTTATCGCATTGTTTTTCTCTTCTTTCATGAGTTTTTGTTAGTTTTATTGAATAAATTGAGCATGAGTGTATAGTGGGCGGTATTATGCTTGTGGTGGATGATTATGCAGGAAAAATGAGGAAAAAGTGAAAGATTGATCAAGGAGATGAAGAAATTCGCCAAAGTAAAGTTGTCTGTTTCGATCGAGTTGGAATTCAACTCGACCGAGGTGCAAAAATCTGGCCCAGCCATGGTGGATTGTATCCTGGGCGAGATGGAAGGTCGAAATAGATTGAAATCGGGCCAAAGGAAGATCGAGGCAAGGAGTGGATCTTGGTTGTGGCAGAGTATATCCCGGTCGAGACGCGCAATTCTGAAGATCAAATCTGCACGTGTCCATGATTTAAAAGAAGGAAAGATACCATATCAAGATGTGGACGAATTTTGGGGCAATTATACCATCCAAGTCCTCAACCCTACTACTATATAAACTCTTGAATAGCTCAGAATTAGGGTTCCAGTTTTGACCCATCTTTTACACATTGTTCTATCTTTAGTTTTCTGTTTTCCCTTTAGTTTTTGTCAGAATTCCTCTTTAATTTTTATTTAGTTTTAATGCAATCTTTATTTTTCTCTGCAATGTTTATTTTCAACATGTTAGGCTAGAACCCTAAACATGTTCTAGGGTTTCTCCATCTGTGATGCATGTTTTGATTCAATAATTCAAACCCTTTAAACTGGTTTAAATCCTATGTTTTATTTTAAGTCTATTCTCATCGAAGGATCGAGAGATGAAGATTGAGGTAGGTTTCAGTTATTAATCGAATGATCGAGAGGTGAAGGTTAGTAATAGGAAGTTAGGATTTAATACTTTTGATTATCTGTCCGACCAAGAAGATTTCAATTGTAAGATTAATCTGAATTTTTATGAAATTAATTAACTGGTGTTTTTGAGATCGAGAGGAGATAATCACTAGTTAATAATTTAGGATTTAATTGCCTGACCAAGCAATTGATTCCACCTTATCAGATTTTCCACCAAAATATATTTTCTGGGTTTGAATATTTGTTTCTTGCATGTTGATCAGATTGGTAGATTTCTCTAGGATTTGTGCTTTTAATACTTGTTTTCATCCCTTTAAATTACTTGTTTTGAAAACCAAAAACCCCTTCAAAGTTTGATTCACCCAAATAAGAGTTCTGAAAACCATATTCAGTACATGATTCTCCCTCGTTGCACTATCTCTGTGGGATCGACCAACCCTTGGGTTGTCTATCGATTTATTTGTCCTATGCTATAATCTGTATGCAGGTTTTTGCATCGATCAGACTTCCACCGGCATTTCGAATTTCTACCCGTTATGCACATAAATCCAGTCGTTAGACTCATAGAAGATATTGTCCAATCGTAGCCCATGTCGTAGGTCTGCTCTGCTATGTCAATGTACTATACACTAACTTTATGTCAGACTAAGTTTCAATCTGATGGATCCAAGTTTAGATAACCTCGTACTGACTTTTACTTAGGCATGAATATGCTGAAGTCTGAACGAGCTTCGATGTCTTTGAATAGCTCGTGCTTTAAAGGTAGAGGCTCTTTTACTGACTTCCCAAGGTCAGTATAGCTAGCCCTCATACTGACTTCCCATAGTCAGTATGGCTGACCCTCATACTGACTGTCCACAGTCAGTATGGAAAACGCCCTCATAGTGACTTCTCCTGGTCAGTATGGAAAATCCTCATACTGATTTCTCCTAGTCAGTACGGGAAAGCCCTCATACTGACTTCTCCTGGTCAGTATGGAAGACCCTATACTGAGTGCCCTAACTCAGTTTTGGTCAAGGCTAAACT
>JAPKLW010006825.1:0-16427 GCA_026898455.1 Plectranthus barbatus
ACACTTGAGTGAATGAGTGAAAACACTTCCCTTGTGAGTCTTCCATGGTTTACAGATTTTCTGATTCTTACAAAGTGTTGATGTTTTGTGGATTTACGAGTTTGATTGTGATGAATCTTGTGAGGCATTGCACTTCTCTTCTACTTGAACTTTTGGTTCATTCTTTTGTTGATTGAGGACAATCAAGTGTTTAAGTTTGGGGGGGTTGATAAGCTCGTATTTTGCCTCACTTATCACGTTGTTTTCTTATTGTTTTATTGCATTTATTTAAGTTTTTAGTTAATAATCGAGCATGAAGTGTTTATAGGGATATTATGCTTGTCATGGTAATATTTTGCAGGTTTTAGGCCAAATCCAATGAAAACCCGTACCGAAAGCAGCAGATGTTCAAAGGAACAGTCACGACTTCTTCCACAGATGGAATCTGAGCTATTGGAGCACATGGATGGAAAGATCTTCGAGTTAGCTTTCCAACGCAACTGGAATCGGGTCAATCGGAGTTCGGGAGCGAAAGTTATGGCCAAAACCGTGAGACTGCGCAGACCAGAGAACTTGTGTCGAGCGACAGGATTTCTGTCGACCGACAGGATTCCTGTCGATCGAAATTATTTGAGTCGGTCGACAGGCGCGCCGGAAAGGCAGTTTTTGGCCCAAATTGGAGATTTTTCCTTCCCAAATCATTACCTTTTGAAGATATAATTTCTCCCCCTATAAATATGACTTATTAAGCTCGAAAATTAGGTTTTTTTTTAGTTCAGTTTTTCAGATTCCTCTTTATCTTCTTATTCAGTTTTTCAGCACTCCTTTATTTTATTTTCAGCATTAAACACTTTAATTTCTAGTACTCTTTATTTTATTGTTGCAATTGGATTCAAGTACTTGAAGGTTCCTATTTCTTTAATGATTCAAGTAAGTTTATTTATGTTTATTGCAATGTTTATTTCAATTATGTTAGGCTAGAACCCTTAACAGGTTCTAGGGTTTTCTCCATCCTCTTTAGCATGTGTTAATTCAATTAAATCTAAACCCTAATTAATTGGTTCAAATTCTATGCTTTTGATTTTAAAATTTATTTTCAATTGAAGGATCGAGAGATGAAAATTGGATTAGGTTTATAGTTATTAATTTGAGACCGAGAGGAGATAATTAATAATAGGAAAATAGAATTTTGATACAACTGTTTTCTGTCTCAAAAGGAAGAATTAGTTGTAGGGTTTTCAAATCTGTATCTTTATTGAGATTGACTAGTTTGTGTTATTGAGGCCGAGAGGTAAAATTCACTTTCTAGTAATCTAGGTTTTAATTGCCCAACAAAGGAATTAATTCCAATTTAACAGATTTCCCACCTTAATAATTATTTTGGGTTTGGATTGATTGTTTATACATGTTGGATTGGATTGGTTGATTTCCCTAGAATCTGTGCTTTTTATTATTAAATTTTATTCCAAAAGTTATTTCTGTTTTTCAAAACAAAAACCCTATTCAAATTTGGATTTGCTCAAACAAAGAATAGATAAACTATGCCAGTACATGAGATGATTTCGTCGCACTATCCCTGTGGGTTCGACTAGCCTTCGGGTTATTATAAATTTATTTGCTGCTGTATTTTACAAGTTATCATTGCCCCTGCCATGGTTTCACAGAGAAACAACAGATGTGCCATTTCTATCGAGGCTTGGACAGGGAAACCCAGAAGCATGTGAATGCTTCAGCTGGAGGGTCACTGACTGGCAAACCACCACAGGAAGGGTTAGAATTACTGGAAATAATGGCGAAAAGCGAATACAACTGGCCAGCGGATAGAGGAGATCACAGGGTAGCAGCAGTTGATGATAATGGAGATATAGCTGCTGAGATAAAGCTGATGAGGAAAGAAGTGGCTGCTTCCACTAAATTACTGGAAACTCGCATCACTAAATTGGAAAATAATCTACCTCAGCAAAGCTATGAGCAGTTTAATGAGATGCAGATGGAGGATGTAAACTATGTGAACCAGAGGAACTTCAACAACAATCGAGGGTATCCATCGGGAAACATGGTATATCATCCTAACAATCGGAATCATCCCAACTTCTATTATGGGAACCCGAACAATGCTCTACAGCCTCCACCTGGGTTTGCTGCTAATCATGGAGCAACTAACGAGCCAAAGGAGCCAAGCATGAGGGAGCTCCTGACCCAATTTATCGCAGTCTCCAATGCGAAGTCTACAAAGACAGATGGAGAAATTGCTCAGCTACAGAATAATATGGGGGAAATGGGAAAGCACATGAAGCAGATGGACACACAGATTTCCCAGATAGCCAACGCAATTGGTAGCCAGCACACTCCGGGGCACTTCCCGAGCAACACAGTGGTGAATCCTAAGGACCAGTGCAATGCCATTACCACCCGCAGTGGTAAAGGTTACGAGGGGCCGTCTATGCCCGCTGACGTTTCTGTGCAACCTGAAGTTGTACAGGCTGACCCCGTTCTTCCTGAAGAACGTACTGAAAAGGGTAAAGAGGTCTGTCCTGAAGACAGACCCAAAGTAGCTGGTCCTGTTGCTGTACCCTTCCCGCAGAGATTTGCTAAGAAGCAGAAGGAGGAGAGATACAAGCGTTTTCTGGAGCATATGAAGAAGATCCACATCAATCTACCATTGATTGAAGTGGTACAGGAAATTCCTGGGTACATGAAGTTTCTGAAGGATATGGTTACCCAGAAGAAGCCCTTCGGTGCATTCGAGACAGTCAACTTGTTCGAAGAATGCAGCGCTATCATTCAGAAGAAGATGCCGATAAAGAGGGCTGATCCGGGCTGTTTTTCCATCACCTGCTTAATTGGTGGACAAAACTTCGAGAAAGTCCTGTGTGATTCAGGGGCCAGCATCAATCTGATGCCTCTGTCGATCTTCAAGAAGCTTCAGATCGGCGACATCAAGCCTACCACCATCAGACTCCAGATGGCGGATCGTTCTGTGAACTACCCAAAGGGGGTAGTTGAAGATGTGCTAGTAAAAGTGGGGGAATTTATTTTCCCAGCTGATTTTGTGGTCTTGGACATGGAGGAAGACCGCAATATTCCACTGATCCTAGGAAGACCCTTCCTCCACACTGCTGACGCCCTCATTGATGTGAAGAAGGGCGAGCTCACCTTGAGAGTAAACGACGAGAAGATCACCTTCTCCATTTACAAAGCCATGAAGCGACACGACTCTGATGACTGCTATGAGGAGTGCGACATAGTTCAGGTTTTGTATCCTTGTGACCCTTTATTTATCTCTACTGATTCTTTAGATTATGGGGTGCAAAATTCTGTTTATCCTTGTGATGACCTGTATGATGCGTGTGATGAGTTGCTAGAGTCTGTTCTAGCATTGGATGCTGCAGGTGAGAAGAACAAGGTGGAGAGCGCAAATTTTCTGAAGTTAAGGAGCGAGGAGGAAGAAGAGGAGGCGCGGAAGAAGGCGCTAAATTCAGGAGGAAAGAAGGAGCCACCAGTGCTGGAGCTCAAGCCACTGCCAGACCATCTGAGGTACGCCTACTTGGGCGAAAACAACACATATCCGGTAATCGTTTCTGCTACTTTATCTGTTTGTCAAATGGATAGATTACTGAGGGTATTGAGAGACCACCAATCTGCTATTGGGTGGTCGTTGTCTGACATCAAGGGTATTAGCCCTTCTATCTGTATGCACAGGATCTTACTTGAAGATGGACATAAGCCCAAGGTGCAACCGCAACGAAGGCTTAATCCAATCATGCAGGAAGTGGTGCGAAAGGAGGTGATGAAGCTCCTAGATGCTGGGATGATTTACGCCATCTCAGACAGTGAATGGGTAAGCCCTACCCAAGTGGTGGCGAAGAAGGGGGGAACGACAGTCATTAAAGACGAGAACGGCCAGGAGATCGCTCACCGACCTGTCACAGGATGGAGGATGTGCATAGACTACAGAGCACTTAACAGTGCTACACGTAAGGATCACTTTCCTCTCCCTTTTATTGATCAGATGTTGGATAGGCTAGCTGGTTATGACTTTTACTGCTTCCTTGATGGTTACTCTGGATACAACCAAATAGTCATAGCTCCTGAGGATCAGCATAAGTCTGCTTTTACTTGTCCCTATGGAATTTTTTCTTATAGGCGCATGTCTTTTGGGTTGTGTAATGCTCCCGCCACTTTTCAAAGATGCATGATGTCTATTTTTAACGGGCTGGTAGAAAACATTATGGAAGTATTCATGGATGATTTTTCTGTGTTTGGTCATTCATTTGATGATTGTTTAGAAAACCTGACTACTGTTCTGCAGCGATGCCAAGAAACAAACCTTGTCTTGAATTGGGAGAAATGTCATTTTATGGTTAGGGAAGGCATAGTTCTTGGCCACAAAGTTTCTGCTGCAGGTTTGGAGGTAGATCGAGCAAAGATCGTGGCGATCTCAAAACTGCCACCGCCCACGAACGAGAAATCTGTTCGAAGTTTCTTGGGCCATGCAGGATTTTACCGGAGGTTTATCAGGGAGTTTTCGAAAATCTCTAAACCTCTTAGTTCTCTACTCATGAAGGATGCAAAATTCGTATTTAATGATGATTGTTTGCAGGCTTTCGAGAAGCTGAAGTTGGCCTTGACTACCGCTCCGGTTCTCATCTCTCCAGATTGGTCAGAGCCCTTTGTTCTGATGTGCGACGCTAGCGACACAGCCGTAGGAGCCGCATTGGGACAGACAAGGAATAAAATATTCCGAGTCATACACTACGCCAGCAAGACTCTTGATGAAGCTCAGGTAAATTACACTACTACAGAGAAAGAATTTTTGGCAGTGGTATTCGCCTTCGACAAGTTCCGGGCGTACCTAATTGGGGCGAAGACAGTCGTGTATACGGATCATGCTGCGATCCGGTACCTTTTTGCAAAGAAGGAAGCGAAGCCGAGATTGATCCGGTGGATCCTGCTACTGCAGGAATTTGATATGGAGATTAAGGATCGGAAGGGCTGTGAAAATGTGGTAGCAGACCACTTATCTAGACTGGAGAACCCAGTGGAGGGAGAAGATCCGAAACTCAAGATTTCTGAAGTATTCCCTGATGAGCAGCTTTTGGCTCTTGAGAAGGTAGATCCATGGTATATGGATCTGGTAAATTATCTGGTTGCAGGTGTACTACCACCTGATATCTCTTCACATCAGAAGAGGAAGTTCCTACATGAGTGCAAGTTCTATTATTGGGACGAGCCTTTCCTCTACCGCCGATGTGCTGATATGGTGATCCGGCGGTGCATCGAAGCAAGCGAGCGTGAGCAGATTATGGGGGACTGTCACTTATCCCCATATGGAGGCCATAGTGCGGCGAATAGGACAGCTATGAAGATCCTCACCAGTGGATTTTATTGGCCTACTATTTACCGCGACTGTCAGAAATTCGTGGCGAGCTGCGATAGATGCCAGAGGATGGGGAACATCTCGAAGAGAGATGAGATGCCACAGAGATACATGCTGGAGGTTGAGCCCTTTGATGTATGGGGTATTGACTTTATGGGACCATTCCCTAAGTCAAACGGATTTCAGTTCATTCTTTTGGCAGTGGATTATGTAACCCGGTGGGTTGAAGCGATTCCCACTGTGACGAGTGATTCGAAGGTGGTGCTTAAGTTCTTGCAGAAGAACATACTGACTCGCTTTGGAGCACCTCGAGCCTTATTGAGCGATGGAGGATCTCACTTCAAGAATAGATGGCTGGGAAGTCTTCTAGCAAAGTACGGAGTGCGCCATAAAATCACTTCTCCGTACCATCCTCAGGCAAATGGTCAAGCTGAGCTAGCCAACAGAGAGATAAAGCAGATCCTGGAGAAGTCTGTAGTATCCAGGAAGGATTGGGCGCTGCGCTTGGATGATGCTTTGTGGGCGTACAGAACAGCGTTCAAGACTCCGATAGGCATGTCACCATATCAGTTGGTGTTTGGGAAATCATGCCATCTGCCAGTAGAGTTGGAACACAAGGCATTTTGGGCAGTAAAGAAGATAAATTGGGATTTGAAGGCTGCGTCTGAGCAGCGATACATCCAGCTGACAGAGTTAGAAGAATTCCGAAGTGAAGCATACGAAAGTTCAAGGCTGTACAAGGAGCGTGCCAAGAGATTCCATGATTGTCGCATTCGCCCCCGTGAATTCACGCCGGGGGACCAGGTACTCTTGTTTAATTCTCGATTGCGTTTGTTTCCTGGAAAGCTAAAGTCTAGATGGTCTGGTCCATACGTAGTTGACAAGGTAAATTCAAATGGCACACTAGACTTGATAGGAACTGATGGCACACACTTCACAGTGAATGGTCATAGAGTGAAGCTATACATCCAATCTGAGACTGTTGCTGCTGCGATGGAACTCTATTTATCTGACCCATAAACATTTTCTGCTGTGTCTAGCTATAGACGTTAAATAAAGCGCTTGTTGGGAGGCAACCCAACCTGTTTCTGCTTAGTTTATTGTTTCAGGGCTTTTTCTTGTGTCATTTTGTCAATGGTTTTGAGTTTGTTTCGTTAATTTTACCATAGTTGCGTTCACTTTTGGGTTTTGAGTTCATTGGGTGCAGGAAACAGGACGAATTGGTGATCTTCGTGACAAAACCGGCGACACGAAGCACAAAACCGGCGACCCGCCGGTTTTACACCCCAATCGCCGGTTTAGCACCCCCAACCGCCGGATTTGCACACCCAATCGCCGGCTTGGACGAAAAAAATCACCCCACTTCGTGACAAAACCGGCGACCGCCGGTTTTGCACCCCCAGTCGCCGGTTCAGCAGCCCCGATCGCCGGTTTCGCACCCCTGACCGCCGGTTCTGCAGCTGCACTCGCCGGTTCGCCGGAATGCCGCCTCGACAGCGCCTCCCTTCTACCAAACCCGGGGCATATGGCATAAGGGGAATCCGAGATGAGGAGACATTAGCCAAGTTCGAAACATTATCCTCACGGGGAATTGAAAACACAATCTTTGCCGACACTGAGGCATTGCAAAAGCTGGGGTTTTACGACAACGTTAAGGAATTGTTCGCCAACATTGGTTGGTTACCCTTACTGGACCTCAACCTCCCTACCTACTCGAGGTTTACATTGGAGGTCCTGTCCACACTCGAGGTCATTAAAAAGGGGCGTTCGGAGCCTATTAAAGCCACGTTCAGAGCCAATAATGCGGACAGAGAAATGACTACAAAGGACATAAACCGGGCATTCGGAATTGTCAATCTCGGCGACTACACCAAGCCGCGCGGGTTCAATGCCAAAACATTCTGGCCCCACATTCATGCTGATGGAAGTCCTGATTGGGCATCTGGAGATTGCAAGGCCTCAATGATCCGGAATCCTGTCCTCCGGATGGTTCGAGCTATCCTAGCTCACACACTGTTCACCAGGAAGGAGAACAGCTCCCTTAGAGAGACTGAACTGATGGTAATTTACTGCATGCTCCACTCGCAGCACGTTAACTTTGCCCAACTACTCCTGCAACAGTCCGCCAGAGTTGCCACAGCCTCGACGGGACCGATTTGTATTGGAGGCATGTGGACTGCACCACTGATCAGCTTGGGGATTGATTTTTCAGCACTATCACCACGCGAGGCCGCACCCAAGCTCACCTTAGAGAGACTGATTTCTCTCCGGTTCATCAAGTTGGCGCATCCACCGTATCTCTTCGTCCAACGAAGCTATCCTTTCTTCCCTTTACCGAATCCCGAGCTCACTAATGTAGGGATTCGACGGTACCGTGACAACTGGAAGCTAGACACTCTAGCTCATACTGAAGCCGCCCAAACCGCTGAGGCCGCCCGACGCCAGATACCGAACCCAGAGTTCGAGGAGCCCCACGAAGAGGAGACTGGGGGCAGCGGACATGGCCAAAATCATAACGCGGCTGGGGGCAGTGGACAGGGGCATGGCCATGAGGAGATCCGTCGGGAGCCACAGTTCGTCTACGCGCGCCGCGGGACGCTCGACCGGAGACTCAGCCATCTAGAGGACCAGTGTAGTGACTGGAACGCTCAATTCCAGGCTATCGCAGCAGCCCAGCAGACTCAGGCCACCGAGAGGAGATCTTTTGAGGCTGAGCAGCGGGAGCATTGGGCCCTAGAGCAGGCGAGATGGAGGGAGCAGCAGGCGCACGAGGAGCAGATGCGCCAGTTCATGGCGAGGTTTCCCCAGTATTGGCCACCACCCCAGTAACGAGGTTCTTCCCACCACACATCTCCGTGATCTTTTTCCCCCAACTTATTCTTTCCTTCGTGTAGAATAAGTTTGGGGGAGGGGGATGGGATCGGTCGATGTGTGTTGTTTTCTTCCCTTCTTCTCCTTTTATTTTAGTACTTTATGTTTCTTAATTTGAAGTTGTTGCACTTAACTGATATTGTACTCTGTGAACCACTCTAGTTGCTTTTGTTTAAATTCTGTTTTAGTTGAGTTGATTAGGATCTTTTCATTGTCTATTTGAAGTTGTTGGGCCTGTAATAGTAATTTGGATTCTGGTTAGGAAGTGGTTAACTGAGTGGTTATCTTGCATTATTGATCAAGTTTATGATGACAGCTTTTTCTTTCTCGTGAAACTTATACTGGTTGCTGTAAATGAATTGGTGGTGTGAATTGACGAAATTGATCTTAACCTCTTGAATAAGCTTATAGCCCTGTGAGAATTGAGCCTGATTTTGTTTCATTGAGAGTACGTCACTGTATGCTTGATCTCTAGAACTTGCTCTGGTTTCTTGCTCAAAATTGCGTAGGAGAGTGTCAAGGATTTAGAAATGATTTTAGGCCATCGTTTCATGAGCCACAATGAACCCAAACACTAACCCGATGCATACTCCTTTGTTAGCCCCGTTGAGCCTGAAAAGCCTTTTCTTTCTTAACCCGGATGATAGGAGGTGTTGATGGACAGTTGTCAGGAGTAGGAGTATGATGCACGATGAGTGCACCCGTGTCTTGTTATTCGAGTCAGTAACTCCTTGTCCAAAAGAAATTCTAGAGGACAAGATAAAAATTAAAAAAAAAAAAAAAAAAAAAAAAAGAGTCAAGTCAAATAATGCACTGTAAGTGCAAAGTCTTTGTGTTTGTTCTTAGAATGTGCATAATCATATGATATACAGTAATGCACAATAGTCTTGTAAGAAGTTTGAGTTTGAATCTTATTCAGTTACTTGTTGAAAGGATGCGTCAGTTTCATTTGTTTTTCCCTGCCGTAAGTATTGCTAGAGTCAGTAATTTCCTGACTACGGTATGAGATGAGAAGAGTCGAAGTAAATGGAGTGATAAGGATGAATCTATTTAGTCACTTATAGCCAAATATTCCATACCCTTCACCAATGTGCCTACATTATAACCTTGAATAAAGACCTTTTTGATCTTTATCCTAGCATTCCCATAGTCAGTGGAGAGTTTAGACGATGAGCAAGCCTATGGTAGAAAGAATGTACAGTTGACAATGTGAGAGTTTGCACTAGCCTTTCTCCCTATTTGAGCGAAATATGAGTGATACACTATCCTGTGAGAAGCAGACTTATAGAGGTCAGGGTTGAGAATGTCTTTGTGCACTTAACTGATGAATGATGCAGTGATTGGTGTGGGAATCACAACCCCATTTTGTGTCTGAAACAACTAATGATCAATTAATGCACCCCCTCGTGTTATCTTGGCTTTGTTTTGTTATCTTTTTCATTGTTCGAGGACGAACAATAGTTTAAGTTTGGGGGGTTGATAAACACTCATTCTGTGCATTCTTTTGATAGATTCTTGTTCGATTCACACTTCAATTTGAATCATTGCGTACTGTTTTCATGTGTTATTCTTATTCTTCAGGAAAATATTACGTTTGGTTGTGTTTGATGTTGTGTGCACAGATCTTATGCCTTTCCGAGTTCAAATGAGATGATTGAGCAAGTATTTGCGGAGTTGATCAATGTGGGTTGCATTTGTGAAGGAAGAGTTAGAATTTTTAGAAGAATTCATGAAGAAAGGAAGAAAAGGAGGTTCGTGACACAAACGGCGAAGAGAAGTGCAGAACCGGCGACCGGCCTGCAGAACCGGCGACCGGCCTGCAGAACCGGCGACCGGCTCTCAAATCCAGCGACCCGCCGGATGGAACGGCGACCGCCTCCCTTGGCGTCCCAGGTCGCCGGTTTTGCCATTTCCTTCGACGCAAAACCGGCGACCGCACCTCTCGTCCCTGCGTTCGCCCGACGTGTCTCCAGTTTACGTCAAAAAGCATATCTTGTGGCCCAAGATTGAAAAATACTTCGTATCTTTTATGATTGAAATTCCCCATCTATAAATAGGAGATTAAATAGCCTTAAAAAGGTTCCTGATTTTTATTCTCCTCATCCCTAAGGCTAGAGAAAGAACGTAACAGTGGAAACTCAAGGAGAACTTGAAGAGCAGGTCAAGAATTGAAGATTGAAGACTGTTCCGGGTTTTTAATTTCCATGTTCTTGGTTATTTTGACTCTTCATCTCTTTGCTTTTCTTGAATTTAGTATGAGTAGCTAAATTCCCATTTGGATTCTAGGGTTTTGAAACTTTGTATTTATTCATTCAACAATTTTATGCAATTTAATTGTCCCTTTTCCTTTGATGTTCTGATTTAAGTTGGGATTTTCAATAATTGCGATTAACTGGCCATTGATTGTGATTTGAATTGGTAGTTTTTGAACCGAGAGGTCTATGTTATCAATTAAGACACAAATAAATTAGATTTATTAAAACAATTATCCGAGAGGAAATTGAATTTTTAAAGGGTTTGAAATCCAAGGTTTTTACTAAGAGTAAAAGTCGCTTTGCGCATCCGAGAGGAGTCAATACGTCTTTTATTTCCATGTTATGGTTTAGAATCCGAGAGGATCACCTGATAACGTTTTTGAGATTAACTCACATCATTTGGAAATTAAATTGGGATTAAATTGTATGAAATGTTGTTTGATTATTACGCAAAGTGGATTACCCTGGAATCCTGCATTCTCATAAATCTTTTAAATCGTCTATATCCTTATTTTCTATTTATTTTATTGCAAGAGATTTTTATGTTTAAAACAAAACCTTTTCTTTTTCCGATTTACCTAGATAGTAGTACGGTATCTATGTTTCAGTGCTTGGTTGTACTTCGATCCTGCAATCCTTGAGATTCGATAAATTATTACTTGCCCTCTGCAGTGGTCTGTACACTTGCAGAATAGCGTGTTGAAAAATTACGCTATCAAGTTTTTGGCGCCGTTGCCGGGGATTGCACAGATTTATAACTGACACTAATTCTGATATTACGCTAAATACTCTAGGATTTTACTTTACGCATTTTTATCTATATTTTTATTTCTAGTCTGTGCCATTCACTTTCTGATTTCTTCAGGTAGTATATGCGAACCAGAGCAAAAGGTCCACCAGCTGAGCCTTTCGATCCAGAAATCGAGTCTACCTGCCGAAGAAACACCGCAAGAAGAAAGTTAGAATTCGCAATGGCTGAAAATCAAGCGGCACAGATTGCTGAGCTGCAGAGGCAGCTTCAAGAGATGAATCTACGACTTCAAGAGAATCAGGGTCCTGAAGCCCGGAGAGCGCCCACTGTTGATGAGATGTACGAGCCTATGACAGACAGACACCGCAACGCTGATTTTGGGCTGAAGGTGGACACACCAAACTTTGAACTGAAGACTGGTCTGATACACACAGCCCAGCAAAATCAGTACGGGGGACTACCATCTGAGGACCCTCATCTGCATATACAGAGATTTTTACTGCTCTGTGATACAGTCAAGCAGAATCAGGTGCCTATCGACTATATTCGGTTGCACCTGTTCCACTTCACACTGCGCGACAGAGCCTTGTCGTGGTACATGACGTTGAACTGCAACGAGATCTCAACATGGGAAGAATTATGCAAGCTGTTTCTGATTCAGTTCTTCCCACCCAGCAAGACGATCCAGTTACAGACCCAGATCTCTCAGTTCAGACAGTTTTCTGGGGAGTCACTGTACGAGGCTTGGGAACGCTATAAGGATCTCCTACGTTCTTGCCTGATAAGCTCGTATTTTGCCTCACTTATCACGTTGTTTTCTTATTGTTTTATTGCATTTATTTAAGTTTTTAGTTAATAATCGAGCATGAAGTGTTTATAGGGATATTATGCTTGTCATGGTAATATTTTGCAGGTTTTAGGCCAAATCCAATGAAAACCCGTACCGAAAGCAGCAGATGTTCAAAGGAACAGTCACGACTTCTTCCACAGATGGAATCTGAGCTATTGGAGCACATGGATGGAAAGATCTTCGAGTTAGCTTTCCAACGCAACTGGAATCGGGTCAATCGGAGTTCGGGAGCGAAAGTTATGGCCAAAACCGTGAGACTGCGCAGACCAGAGAACTTGTGTCGAGCGACAGGATTTCTGTCGACCGACAGGATTCCTGTCGATCGAAATTATTTGAGTCGGTCGACAGGCGCGCCGGAAAGGCAGTTTTTGGCCCAAATTGGAGATTTTTCCTTCCCAAATCATTACCTTTTGAAGATATAATTTCTCCCCCTATAAATATGACTTATTAAGCTCGAAAATTAGGTTTTTTTTTAGTTCAGTTTTTCAGATTCCTCTTTATCTTCTTATTCAGTTTTTCAGCACTCCTTTATTTTATTTTCAGCATTAAACACTTTAATTTCTAGTACTCTTTATTTTATTGTTGCAATTGGATTCAAGTACTTGAAGGTTCCTATTTCTTTAATGATTCAAGTAAGTTTATTTATGTTTATTGCAATGTTTATTTCAATTATGTTAGGCTAGAACCCTTAACAGGTTCTAGGGTTTTCTCCATCCTCTTTAGCATGTGTTAATTCAATTAAATCTAAACCCTAATTAATTGGTTCAAATTCTATGCTTTTGATTTTAAAATTTATTTTCAATTGAAGGATCGAGAGATGAAAATTGGATTAGGTTTATAGTTATTAATTTGAGACCGAGAGGAGATAATTAATAATAGGAAAATAGAATTTTGATACAACTGTTTTCTGTCTCAAAAGGAAGAATTAGTTGTAGGGTTTTCAAATCTGTATCTTTATTGAGATTGACTAGTTTGTGTTATTGAGGCCGAGAGGTAAAATTCACTTTCTAGTAATCTAGGTTTTAATTGCCCAACAAAGGAATTAATTCCAATTTAACAGATTTCCCACCTTAATAATTATTTTGGGTTTGGATTGATTGTTTATACATGTTGGATTGGATTGGTTGATTTCCCTAGAATCTGTGCTTTTTATTATTAAATTTTATTCCAAAAGTTATTTCTGTTTTTCAAAACAAAAACCCTATTCAAATTTGGATTTGCTCAAACAAAGAATAGATAAACTATGCCAGTACATGAGATGATTTCGTCGCACTATCCCTGTGGGTTCGACTAGCCTTCGGGTTATTATAAATTTATTTGCTGCTGTATTTTACAAGTTATCAAATTGGCGCCGTTGCCGGGGACAGTCAGATTTTGTCTTGTTATTGGATTGTTTTGATATTTTCTGGATTGAGTTTTTTTATTTCTGTTCGCGTGCGTGTGTGTGAAATTTTTGTTTCTGTTTCGATCGACAGAGCTTCTGTCGATCGACGCAGAGGCAGCATCCGTGTCGATCGACAGCCTCCCTGTCGGTCGACACAGAGACTGATTCCCAGTTTTCTGTTTTCTCTACAGGTGCATGAACACAAGAGCTCGGGGGAAGAATCTTGAAGCCTTCGATTCAGAAATTGAAGCTACCTGTAGGAGAAACAAAAGCAAAGGAAAGAACAAGGAGAGACAGCCAGAGATGGAGCAACCACCAGAAGCACCATTCCAGAACATGACTCCCGAGGAGCAGAGACAGTTCATGAATGAGGTCCGACAACTCAGGGATCAACTCCAAGCAGCACAAGCAGTTCAAGCAGAGCAGGCTGCCAGACTGGCAGCCCTGGCCAATGAAGGAAACCATGAGAGGAGAATTGTGGTGCCCCAAAGATCCATACTTGATCGCTTCCTGCCACAGAGAGAGGAGCCGGGATTTCAGGTTGGCATTGATGCCAACAACTTCGAGCTGAAGACAGGCCTAATTCAGATGGTCCAGCAGAACCAGTATGCAGGGAAGGCCATTGAGGATCCATACGGCCACCTCAGTCAGTTCATCGAGGTGTGCGACACAATCAAGCAGAACGGAGTGCCCCAAGACACCATCCGGATGCGGCTGTTTTCTTTTTCTCTCAGGGATGAGGCCCGATCTTGGTTTGCTGGATTGGACAAGAGCAGAATTGCCACATGGGCACAACTCCGGGCAGAGTTCCTCACCAACTTCTTCCCGCCCAGTGTCATCATGAAGAGGAAGTCCGACATCACTCACTTCAGCCAGAAGTACGATGAGACCCTCTATGAAGCTTGGAAGAGATACAAAGAGCTGTTGAGGATGTGCCCCGGCCATGGGATTGATCTTGAGATGCAGGTATGCCACTTTTATGAAGGATTAACCCCTCACTTAAAAGAATTGGTTGATGCTTCAGCTGGAGGACTTCTCATGAAGAAAAGTGGAGAAGAGGGGATACAACTTCTTGCAGACATGGCCCTCAACAGCCATCAATGGCCTACTGAAAGGCAGAAAGCAGTCAAAGCAGTGACCACTACTCCGGAAATTGATGTGGTGGCAGAAGTGAAGAAGCTCCGACAAGAGTTCAAACAGTTGGAGGCCGGTAGAGCTTCGGTAGCAGCTACTTCAGATCCCAACATGGCCATTGTTCCCATTGAGGCCGACTACATCTACCAAGGAAGCAGTTCGAGCACCTCCAATACCGCTGAAGTGAATTATGCCAATGGAGGTTACAACAACAACAACTACCGAGCCAACAATCAAGGGTATGGTTACAGTGCTAAGAACCATCCTGGTTTTTCTTATTCTAACCCTTATGCAGCTGAGAATCCTCCACCGGGATTCAGTGTTGGAGCCGGGGGAGAGATTGTGGAGAAGAAGAAGTCTGTGCTGGAGGAGACGCTTGAAAGGTTCATCAAAAGCTCGGACAATAGGTTTGGCAAAGTGGAAACTGAGGTGAAGAACATGTCCACTCACATGCAACATATGACGAAGCACCTTCAGATGCTCGATGCACAGTTCAGTCAGATTTCCACTGCTATGAGCAATCAACACAAGCCAGGCCAGCTCCCCAGCACCACAGAAGTCAATCCTGAGAAGGCCAAACAGGTCAATGCCATTTCCTTGAGGTCCGGTACGAGGTACGAGGGTCCTAGCATGTCCGAGGATGACTTTGGGGCTGAAGGAGAGGAATTTCCCGTAGAGGATACCTCTGTTTCGATCGACACAGACCCTGTGTCGATCGACACAGAGGTTGGGCAGAGCAGCAGAGGTCGACAAGGAAGAAAAGCGACCGACAGGGGGGATGCAGCCGTGTCGATCGACACACCCCCAGTCGATCGACAGGCAGGACAGAACAAGGCAGTCGACAGGCAGGCAGCACAGGTGCCACATGGAGCTGAAAATTCAAGGAAGAAAGGTGATCCAACTCCTCCAATGCCCTTTCCCCAGAGATTTGCAAAGAAGAAGGAAGACTCGAAGTTTGCTCGATTTGTGGAGAATCTCAAGAAGGTCAACATCAACATTCCTTTGATCGAGGCTCTCCGCGAGATTCCCGGCTACATGAAGTTCTTGAGGAAGTTGATGACAGAGAAAAAGCCGGTAATTGAAGATCAAACTATTTCAATTCATGAACAATGTAGTCTTCTTTTGCAGAAACAGGTTCCAACAAAGAGGTCCGATCCGGGATGCTTCTCTATTCCGGTCGAGATTGGGGGAAAGGAGTTTAGGGATGTCCTTTGCGACACAGGTGCAAGTATCAACTTGATGCCATACTCGGTCTTCCAAAAGCTGCAGATAGGCGAGATGAGGCCAACCTCAATCACTCTTCAGATGGCTGATCGCTCAATTTCTCGACCAAGGGGAGTTGTGGAAGATGTTTTGATTCGTGTTGGGCATTTAATTTTTCCTGCTGATTTTGTTGTTTTGGATATGAAGGAACAGCATGGAATGCCAATGATTCTTGGAAGAGAGTTCTTGAGGACAAGTGGAGCCTTGATAGACTGCCGAGATGGAGAGATAACACTCCGAGGGAATGACGAGACGATCACCTTTGTGATCGACAAGAGTTTGAAGGAAGCTGCTTGCAATAACATCTCTACCACCATTGAGGAAGATGAAGAAGCCGCCGAGATCGAATGGGAGCGCGAAAACGGGATGGCAAAATTGCCAATTACACCATCCTCTTCCGAGCTCACCACTGTTATTCGTGATCGGATGGTCTACATGATCGATGCAAGGGGGCGGCGAGTCTGGACCCGACCTCCTTGGTGAAGGATCCCTATCGTCGAGCCACGACAATAACTAAGGCACTGCATGGGAGGTAACCCATTGTTTACTTGCTTTATTTC